>MDKI01265876.1:0-60838 GCA_005239505.1 Nicotiana paniculata | reverse complement strand
CCCCTCCCCCACTTTTTAAGAGAAAAACCCCATTGGAGCCTACCCGTCCTACAAAAATGTATCTTCTCCGTATTGTAGCAAGCTAACACCGGATCCAAGGCGTTATCGCGTAGTGGATCTTGTCTGCTACTCGTTTCGGCCCCCAAATCATCAAATTTTCACATTTCAAAAAATTTTCAATTGAAGTATTCCGACTTAGTTTGTGCTCGTAATTGTAATGTAGTGCCCTTTAGCATAGTAAAATTGATAATAAATTTTAGCTTATGGTAGTTGACTTTGTTCATGGCCATTTAGAGTAGTGTTACTTTAGTAGAAAAATGTTGGAAACTAAACATATGAAATATTAATATAGAAAATTTATCAACCTAAGTATCTTTTATATGAATAATTACTAAATTATCTTTGTAGTTATTGAAATTAATCATTTAATTGTCTGTTAACCCCAAAAATATCTGAAAAAGATAATAATTCAAATACAAACTCTCTCGAACTTTAGTCAACAAATGTAAAATAACATAAAAAACAGCAATATAGAAAATTTGTCAAACTAAGTATTTTTATATGAATACTTATTAATTATAGCATGTATAGTTATGAAAATTAATTATTTACTTCCATTATACCCAAAAATAGCAAAGTAAGAAACAAACAAATAAAATAATAAACTAACATATAAAATAATAAACTAACATATAAAATGATAATATAGAAAATGTATCAAGCTAAGTAATAACATAGATTACATATTAATATGAAAGATATTGCAATATATTTAAAGATGTTAAAACAACTAAAAGAAAAAACATTGTAAATAATATTGTTTAATTTACAGACATTGTCATGGAGGTTCACCCTGTACATCTCGTACCTGCATCTCGAGAGCTACTTTTGTTACAGGGCTACCATAGGTCTTTACACATCTGGGATGGGAAGTGTCTGTCCCAGACATTCCGCCCCAAACGTATAGACGATATGTGGGAGTTCATTAGGGACCATCCATTGCATCCCCGTATTGTTAACGCCCTCAGGATATGTGTTTCTATAGGATCATAGAGATCAGCTGGTTGCAGTTCGATTGGGCTTTGATCACGGCTGTGATAGAGTAGTGGCGACCGGAGACACCCGTTTCATCTACACATCGGCGAGGCTACCATTACGCTTGAGGACGTGGAGGTTCTTTTTGTGCTGCCAGTTAATGGATTACCTGTAGCTTACCCGCATGCTCTTAGAGACAATAGGGGAGTGGATTACTTGCATATGTTGCAGCGACTCACCCGATTCCAGCCAATAGAGCCGACTACATTGAGTGGGGCCAGTTGATTACAGCTGATGCCCGTCTAACAACATCTGGCAGCGATGGATGCGGAGATTACGGATGATTCACAACCATAGGATATCGACCGACATACGAGATTATTGCTATTGCGGATGTTTGGTGGTGTAATGTTCCCGAACACTTCAGGAAACCTAGTAAATTTGAGTTTTCTACATCATCTAGAGCGGCTAGATGATTTACCTGGTTCCAGCTGGGGCGCAGTTGTTCTAGGTTACCTGTATAGGCAGATGATTCATAGGTCTAGGCAAAGTAAACTTAAGTATATATGTACCTGCGCGCCTTCAAGTAAATCGAACAAATCCCTATAATAAGGGAGATGATGTCGAGCCTCCACCTCGCGTCCGTAGCCTCGCCTATCAACCCACCTCCAAGCTAAAGGGAGAAACGTTGGAGGTGGTGCACCCGGAGCGATCGGTGGTAGAGGTGGCTGGAACTGCAAGAACCTCTCCCAGGCCCAAATCTTATATAGATTGTGGACGTAAAATTTAAGGTATATTTTTACTATGTATGTTATAATCATGAAAAGAAGTGACTATGTTTTCACCTGCAGCAGCGGTAAAAATCTGGCAAACGTCTCTCAGTGTGCCCATGCACGCCCGGCATATGCGTCTATACAGGTAACCTAGAATAGCTGCGCCCCAAGTAAATCATCTAGCCACTCCACCACTCCAGATGATGTAGAAATCTCAAACTGACTAGGTTTCCTGAAGCGTTAGGAACAATATACTATCAAACATCAGCAGCCACAACAATCTCGTATGCCAATCGATATCCTCTAGCGGTGAATCATCCATAATCTCTGGAAATCGGTTACCCGCTGCAACATATGCTGGTAATCCACTCCCCTATTATCTCTAAGAGCATGCGGGTAAGCTCCAGGTAATCCATCAATCGGCAGCCCAAAAAGAACCTCCACATCTTGAAGAGTGATGGTAGCCCTAGCCGATGGGTAGATGAAACGTGTGCGTCGCCATCGCTCTATCATAGCCGTGATCAAAGCCCGACCGATCTCTATGATCCTGTAGAAACCCTTATCCTGAAGGCGTCTAACTATATGGGTATGCAGTGGGTGGTTCCTTATGAACTCCCACATATCGCCTATACGTCTAGGGCGGAATGTTTGGGACAGACACTGCCCATCCCAAAATGTGTGAAGACCTATGGTTGCCCCGTAGCAACAGTAGCTCTCGAAATGCAGGTCCAGGATGCACAGGTGAACTTCCATGACGATATTTGTACATTGAACAATATTAATTAAAATATTTTTCGTTTTAATTGTTTAACATCTTTAAATATATTGCAATATCTTTTATATTAATATTTAATTTATATTTTTACTTAGGTTAATACATTTTCTATATTATCATTTTATTTGTTAGTCTATTATTTTATATGTTAGTTTTTTATTTTATATGCTTGTTTCTTGCTCAACTATTTTTGGGTATAATAGAATTAAATAATTAATTTTCATAATTATTCATGATATAATTAATAAGTATTTATATAAAAATACTTAGTTTGACAAATTTTCTATATTGTTGTTTTTTATGTTATTTTCTTACATTTTTTGGCTAAATTTCAAGAGAGTTTTTTTTTTAAACTATCATTTTTTTCCAGATATTTTTGGGATTAACAGATAATTAAATGATTAATTTCAATAATTACAAAGATAATTTAGTAATTATTCATTTAACAGATACTTATGTTGATAAATTTTCTATATTAATATTTCATATGTTAGTTTCCAACATTTTTCTAATAAAGTAACACTACTCTAAATGGCCGTGAACAAAGTCAACTACCATAAGCGAAAATTTATTATCAGTTTACTACGCTAAAGGGCACTACATTACAACTACGGGCGCAACATAACACTAAAAGGCACTAAACAACAATTAAGTCACATATTAATATACGTACAACAATAAAATAACATTAATTGTTTATAAAATAACAATTTTATCTATTTTACAAATTTTTTAGCGCATAAATAATCTAATCCGGATAAAAAATAACAAATTAAAACAATCATAAAAAACAAGTAAGTAGTATTTTTTTATACATGAGTTTTACAAAAAAGTATGTCGGAATACCTCATTTAAAATTTTTTGAAATGTGAAATTTGATGATTTGGAGGCCGAAACGTGCAATAGACGAGATCCACTATGCGATAATGCCTTTGATCATCCGGTGTTTAGCTTGCTACAATACGGAGAAACACTTTTTTGGGTGTTGCTGCTGTTTTCTGGTCGGGGAAGGAGATAAGTCGCTTTTTTAAGTAGGTATAGCGCATATATTGGATGCGCTATACTATAGCGCGTCCTATATATGCGCCATACCTCCCGCCCTCTTTGAGTTCAAATATAGTGCGGTTATTCACCGCGCTATACCTTAACGGGTATAGCGTGGTGAATACCCGTTAAGGTATAGCGTGGTGAATACCGCGCTATATATAAAATGTTAGCAACCACACTTTGGTTCCGGACTCCAAATACTACCGTAACAACCACCTACAGATTTGCTAGTATAGCTCTCTGATGTCTTTGTTTGCTTTTTGATCTACTTTTGAGTGTACTATTTTGGTAGTAGACATGGTTGGAAGCTATCTTGGCCAAGGTAGTGCTTGAATATAGCATGCAAGACATCTTCTGCTTGTTCTGAGTGACTATCAGACATATCAGTTTTTCTCATTGTCGTCTCATGAGGGGGTCGTATGCTAATTGCACCGACTAAACAAACTTTTGGTGCTAAAATAGTCTTTTCCTTTAAATTATTTCTGGGCCCTCTCACTGGTCCACGCGCATTGATGTTGCATTCTGTCGCGTTAAGTGAGTTGCGGTCTATTTATTCTTTCTTCGATATGCGCTATGATTTTGCCTTCTAATGGGTTAAGTTGCGTGACTAACGAGTTGTGGTCTTTTTATTCTTTCTTTGACACCCTTGGGTGTATTTATGCCTTTTTCTTTTGCTGCAGGTGCTATGCCCGTTTGCATCCTCGTGCTGTCAACTGCAGGAAAAAGAAGTGTGGCCATAGCAACCAGGTATGTTCTTGGTCAATCTTGTGAAACGTTGTGTGCAGTGACGAAGCTAGAATTTTTCCTAAGTGGAGTCAAAATATGAATAAGTAAGCATATGAAATAATTAAGAGGAGTCAACACATAATATATATACATAAAAATAAAATATTTAACCTATCTACGCGGTATAATTTCCGGACGAAGGGTGTGTTACTGGACTCTATATAAATGGTCCTTCTGTTTCCTACTTTTATTGCAGTTGAGGCCAAAGAAGAAGATCAAGTAAACAGGTGGTTGCATTTGCTGTCAAGACGCTTTATAATTTGGCACTCTTTTGTTTTTTATTTGCTTGTTGACTTTGGTCTGTCCTTCGGCGTCTGTTTCACTATATACATAAGTTTTAAAATTTTACCCGTTTGCTTTACTTTTTAATCTACTTAACTGAGTTTGATCGACTCTAAAATAGTTGGTTGGTTCAAGCGTATGCTTTGAAGTTCGTCATCAGTTGCTTCTTTTTCAGTTATAAGCAGTGCTATACATGAAACGACCCGTTTTGGCGCTAAATCACTTATAAAAGATGCTCGACTGTCTAAATGGAGACCGCACTTGGGTAGTACCCGTTTCTGGCAACATTTTAGCCCGGGGAAGGGGGTACGTTTGCTTTTAGATGGCTTTGGATAGAAAGAGATCTAGAAGATGAATAATGAAAAAAAAAAAATTACAGGGGAAGCTTTTATAAACCATCAACTCACTTCATGCCATAGATTTTGCCAAAATAAATTTGGGTTTTACTTGGCAAACACATTATTTGGTCGTAAATTTTACTTGCACTTTGCAAAATTCCAAATCCAAATCTCAAATCCCGAAACCAACTCAATAGTTGGTTTTGGGCCAAATATCACTATTAGATTTTTTAAAAATTGTCCTAAACTTTTGTATTTTATAAGAGTCAACCATTTATTATTTTGTAACAATGGTGCTTCGTCTTCTCGGATATCTGATAGTGTATCATGTAGTTTATTATAAAAGTGATAATTTTGTACCAAATTTATATATGTTCAAGACTATGGTTTGCGATAATATAATGAATATTATTGATAATGATACTGTTGTGTATTTGTGATAATTTTTAGAATTGTGGGTATAAGTCATGTTTCATATTTTTCCAAAATAATTTTGAGAACTGATGTCCAAACACATTTTCATCTTCAAACCAAATTTTATCCAAATCAGATTTTTCAAAATATATTTGGAATTCTATGGCCAAATGCTAGCTTAATCTTCCATAATTTATTGCTTGATGGATCCCATTTCCAGTCCATTTCTTCAGCAACAATTCCAACCGCTTTCCTATAGCTATTAGATTAAGGTATTCTGTTGCTGCCTCTAGCTTTAAGAATCAGTTTAAAAAGGAAAAGAAAAAGACTCATTTTTCACAGCTTTACCTAATCAGGAGCCAATGTTGACTAATATGGATTTGTAAAAATTGCGCGGGGCACCTTATTTGGTCGCCCCCATTTAACCAGCCCCCGTATGCTGAAGTTATGCGCAAAAGCAGGTACAGATATAATTTTTTTTACAAAGCGGGTATAAGTTAAACGTGACACAAAAAGTAGTACGGATGCAAAAACCCCTATGGATTTGTACGGCATAAAGCCCAAGAAAAAGGGAACGTACCCACCATACTACTTGGTACAACTTCATGCGAGTAAAAGGTAAAAATTGCGCGGGGCACCCTATTTGGTCGTCCCCATTTAACCTATACCCGCTTTTTAAAAAACTTTTAACTTGTACCCACTTTTAAAATAACTTTAGCTCCCCATTCCCTCGCTGAGCTGAAGTTCACCAGTTAAGCTGAAGTTCGCCAGTTATAAAGACAAAACTTCAGCATACGGGGCTGAAGTTCTGCAATTACAAAGACAAAACTTCAGCTCTAGAGCTGAAGTTCCCAAGTTATAAAGACAACAACTTCAGCATACGGGGCTGAAGTTCCCCAGTTACAAAGACAAAACATCAGCTCTAGATAACTTCAGCTCTAGAACTGAAATTTTGTCTTTGTAAACTGGGGAACTTCAGCCCCTTAGGCTGAAGTTGTTGTCTTTATAACTTGGGAACTTCAGCCCCGTATTCTGAAATTCCCCATTTACAAAAGACAGAACTTCAGCTCTAGTTCCCCAGTGTAACTAGGGGAACTTCAGCCCCGTATGCTGAAGTTGTTGTCTTTATAACTTGGGAACTTCAGCCCCGTATTCTGAAATTCCCCATTTACAAAAGACAGAACTTCAGCTCTAGTTCCCCAGTGTAACTAGGGGAACTTCAGCCCCGTATGCTGAAGTTTTTGTCTTTGTAAATGGGGAACTTCAGCATCGTATGCTGAAGTTGTTGTCTTTATAACTTGGGAACTTCAGCCCCGTATGCTGAAGTTCCCCATTTACAAAAGACAAAACTTCAGAAGTTCCCCTGTGTAACTGGGGGAACTTCAGCCCGTATGCTGAAATATTTGTCTTTATAACTGGGTTCCCCATTTACAAAGACAAAAACTTCAGCTCTAGAGCTGAAGTCCCCCAGTGTAACTGAGGGAATTTCAGCCCCGTATGCTGAATTTTTTGTCTTTATAACTGGGGAACTTCAGCTCTAGAACTTCTTCAGGCCCGTCTACTAGAATGCTGAAGTTTTACGTGATTGCCTTTGCTACTTTAGCCCCGCATGCGGGTACAGATGTAATTTTTTTTACAAAGCGGGTATAAGTTAAAACGTGACACAAAAAGTGTGTACGGATGCAAAAGCCCCGAGTAAAAGGCATATGCAACTCTGTTCCGGTAGTGCTATATGTTAATGTTTGGCTTTTATTTCCTTGATATCCAATTTATTTTATTTATTGTGGTCACACAGAGAAGCCCAATTGATAGTTTCTCTTCTTTTGATATAACTTACTCCCTCTATTTCAATGTGAACCTGTTTGACTGATCACAAAAGTTAAAAAAAAATAAAGATTTTTGGAATTTGTGGTCTTAAACAAGTCAGAAAGGAGTTCACAATATTTGTGTGGTTATAAAAGTTTCTCCCTGAGGGTAAAATTGGAAGTTTAAGCTAAATTGTTTCTAAATTTAGAAATGAGTCATTCTTGTTGGAACGGACAAAAAAGAAAATAGGTTCACGTCAGAGGGATTACAAACTTCATTTGTCATTGAATAGTTGTACTGATGTAGTAACTCTATATATGTCCCGTCCTTTTTATATAGGAAGTGTCTAGAGTACACTTTTCATATGATTTAAGGTATCTTTCATTTATTATTATTATTATCTCAAAGTAGCCATCGAAGTCAAAGTAGCATCAAAAGTAATCCTGAAAGTTTGTCATAAACTTGAGAAGTTCGGAAAAGGAAGAAGCTATAGCTATAGGTAACTGAAGTTAGTGCTCCTATTCAAGAAAAGGCTTTTGTAGATTTCTGCAATACTAATGATCGCGTTAATCAAGTCTCAGATTGCATTTTGTTCCCCACTCTCCGTATAAGAAATGTCGAATTGTGGTTGAAGTTGCACAACAGAAATAAGGTTAAGACGTACCGAGGTGTTGATAGTTGCCTTAATTTGCTCTGCTATTTCATTATTCCACCAGGAAGGAAACCTTTCCCTCTTCTAAAGGAAACACACTGATGGAGAAAGTTCCAACTTGCCGACACTATTTTCATTTTACATCATGTTACTCATAAAATGGTACAGTTATATAATATGGTTTATAAATAAGTGAATCTATTTGACCCAAAAAGATAAGTAAATGAGAACAAAAATAAGATTATCAAATGAAATTAAAAGAGATAACATGCATGACTAAGAACCTAGTCTTTCCGATGACAAGAATGAATACAATGTTCAAGTGTTCAAATTGAGTGTAATAAGACAATAGATTATAGCTTTTTGTATACAGAGTTTCTTGTCTCTACAATGGTTGTTAATCCTTCTATTTATAGCCGTATTCAGGACGACAAAATACTCAAATCAAGCTCCTCTTAAATGAGAATAAAATCGTCATTGATGGGTACATAACAATTGGTTTTAAATGCAAATATTTTCTGTAACGGCTATCCAATGAATGTTACCCGATGACAATGCTGCGAATCTTTGTTACCGGCTGCTCTGTCTTCGAAACTTGTTCGGCACTAATCGCTCGCTTTTATCCGGTGCCAACTATTTGCTGACTCACATCCCACCTATCTTTAGTGCCACGTGTCACTCCGTCATTCGCCTAGCTGTCGTTAATTTTACCCCATACAGATAGTCCTCCTACTTTCCTGTGACGCAACTTAGTCTTGCCAGAAAGTAGATAAGAATTCCTTTCTTGGCGGGAAAGTTACTGAATGGTCTATGATATTTGAAAGGACGCACGTCTTCTCGCAATTAATGGCCCAAACACGTGTTGCCCCGTGATTTAGCAAATATTTTTGCCGGTTTTCGAGGTAATCATGACCACAATTTTTGCCGTCTATAACTTCTCCACTACTCATCATTTTCACTCTTTACTTTCACAACTCCTTCTTCTTCTTCGAATCTCCTTAGAGCTCTTCTACAATATTCATTTTCTCAGTAAAAAACTTTTTTCCTCATAAACATGCCTACAAACACTCTCTCCCTCGGAAACTCTAGCCTTCTCTTTGGTGGAGGTCCCAAAAAGAACAAAACCAAGGAGGTTGATGTCGAGTCTGAATCTCCAACCATTAACACCATTATTCCACTTCATCTCAGCATGACATCCGACCCTCAAGAGTATAAACCACCCACAGATTCTAAAAGTGACAGGTTCTGGCCTGTTTGCAGATACACTTCTTTCGTTCGTCCTTCTAACATCCCTATTGTGAAGGAAGAATGTAATTGGGGCAATGTTGAAATTCTCACCCTGATGCGGTTGAACGAGTTACCTACTTCAAGCTGGGGTTCATGCATGTCTACACATATCCCTTCACTTTGGGTCCTTTCACCTTAGGAGTAGGTGAAGGAATCGACCCAATAATTCTAAAATTTTGCCACAGGTACCAAGTCTGCTTGGCAAATGTGGACCTTGCATATGGTGGACAATGGCCTGTCTCTGCCAATTATGTGCAAAAACTGGGAAAACCCTAACTCTCGCGCATATGATGACAATGACCGTGGATGGATGAAATGGTTCATTATAATTTCTACCAGAGACATCATCTCGGCCACAATGCCAGCTTTTACTGAGTCATGGATCCTTTTCCATAAGTCTTCTTGCATTTATTTCTTTTCTTCGTGAAAAAACTTTCTTCTTAGCTGACATCTTATTTCCTTTGTTCCAGCTATTCACTGAGAACCACCACATGTTCAAGGCCTGGACCGATGGTTGCAAAAAATTATGGATATCACTATGCCAGAATCCCGATGGTGGAAAGTGATGGCTCCCAAGTATGGGTGAAAATCCAAAAATCACGGTAAACAAAAATTCTTCTTTATTTCAATTTTAACAACTTTATAACAATTTGTTGACTGTCCTTTTGTTCGAGGAGGTTGAACGAGTACTTCAAAGTGCGCTTAGCCACTGGCCTCGGCAAAGAGCTTGCCATCTATCTGAAGCCACTGGCCTCGGCAAAGGATTGGAAAAAAATGGACTCCCTTTCTGGGGAGTGCTTAATAAACAATAGCATGCATTGCTCGGCGCAAGTAGAAACCTCACTTCTTTCAATTCATATTTCAAAGTAATAACTTTGGTTCTATCCCTTTTTCAGGCCAACCTTCTTGCCTCCGAGGGTCTGCAAAGGTTGATCATGGACAAGTAAGAGCGTGCTTCAGAACGAGATCAACTTTTGACTGAAAGTAATCAGCTCGCCGAGCGCCTCCTAGTGCTGGAGGCCAAAAATGCTTAAATGGATGAGCTCGAGGCCCGTCTGCAGCAGTATGAACAAGATATGATGACTCATAGCCAAGAAGCCGCCCAGCTACATGAAAAACTTAAGGAAGCAAAGGCAAAATGGGTTGAGCTTCATGATACTGTGACTGCTGCTACCGAGTATGAGTCTGCCTTCATGGAACAAGTTAATAACTTGGAGGATGGATTACTTGCAAAAATTGAGGAGGATAATGCTGCCGAGGAGAGAGAGCAAAAATGAAGAGAGGCTTAAGAAAGTCATGGAACAGAATCAATTTCACTCGTCCGCCAACGTTGAGGTCAATTCCAAAATCAGCGCAATGAGGACTCAGAATGAAGACCTCCAATCCAAGACTGATAGGCCCCGAGCGAAATTCCAAGACCAATAATATTCCCTTGTTTTCGAGAAAACCTACGCCATATATCATATAAAGAGGAAGACTTTGGAGGAGGCCAAAGAAGGCATTGCCAATATTGATGACTGCATTGCTAAGGCCTAGGGACTGGAGGTAACCACTCATGGGAACCTTTCTGCTGAGCCCGCTGCATCCGCTTCTTCGAATACGGATTATGAGTATTCGGGAATCAAAGGGGAAATCGAAGAAGATGAAGGCCCTGAATCGACAGTGCAACAACCTTCTTCCACTAGAGAAAATGAAGACCCTTCTCTTCATTCGGGTTCTGGCAGCGAAAAATGATGTATATATATTTTATCTTTTACCTTTTATAATCACGTCAAAATTTTTTACTATGCTTGGCGCTTTAGTTAATAAAATAAAATTTGTGCCTAAGTATTGTGCAAAAACTATTCTCTTTCATTTAATTGACAAAGCCTCATGAATATTTGTGCGTCAGATAGCTTTTTGATTTCAGACATAAACACTTATGTAATCTACCCTTTACTATGAGGTTTTCATAAGACAGGGCCCTTATGTTTACAATTATCTTGAAGACGATGTCTCTTTTTCATTCGGGCACAAGCATTTCATGTTTTTGTTAACTCTCAAATGATTAAAATAAATTAACTTATTATTTAGACAAGAAATAAGACAAAGAAGAAAGTACTTTGATTTATTCCTTTCTATCTTTAAGAGTAAATTTACATAAACCTTTAGTTGTTTAAATAAATAAAGCTGCCAATACATGTGGCAAACTTGTACAACTTATTTCAACAGGGTTGGCCATGCAGTCCCGGGTCCTGATAAAGCATCGAACCCGGTTTTAACAATCCCCAGTTCTCGTAACACTTTTAATAGAATTCGAACACTAGAGGTATTACATTCGCCGATGACATCCTTTAATAGCAAGACTTTGCATTGCTTCCTCATTAGTGGAAACAACTTGTGGATGGATAAACAATCTGTTATTGAAGGCCGATGAGAGTCTTAGGAGACGAGTTATGCTACTAGGCCAAAGATTATTTAACCATCCACAGGTTGATTGCCATATGAGTTGATCCACATATAGCTTTTGGTTGCTGATTCACCAGCTTACCGGTGATTCTTCCTTCGTAGTATGCTTCACGTCGCTGCCTCATTAACAACCTTGTTAGAAAAATCCAATTAGGACAAAAAATGGACGAAAGAAAAAAGAGAGCAACACATACTTTCAGTATCGACAAGGATCTCCAGCAATAATACCTTTTGAGGCGAGTCACTTTCCAATTGCTTGGCAATTTAACTCCATTTTAATTTTTCAATTTGTATGAGCCTTTACCGGTTATAACTGAAATTCAGTAAGATCCTTCCCATGTTGACCCCCCAGCTTCCTGGCGTTGATTTCTTGGGGGATTTTAATGACTTTCCTTAGAACCAAATCCCCTACTTTGAAATATCGATGATTTGCCCTACGATTGTAATACCTTTCCATCCTACGCTTTTGCGCCACCATCTTTACATATGCCAAATCCCGGTGCTCTTTGCTTGATTAACAATGTTTCATTATTCGCTTCTTAATTTTCTCGAGAAAACCTCAGGGTCGGTTCCTCCACTTCTACCGGCATCAAAGCTTCCGAACCGTACACGAGCAAAAATGGTGTCTCTCCCATACTTGACTTTGTTATGGTCCAATAAGCCTATAAAACACCCGGTAGCTCATTCGGCCACTTGCCCTTAGCATCTTCTAACTTCTTTTTTAGGTTTTGGATAATCACCTTATTATTTGACTCCGTCTGTCCATTAGAACTTGGGGGGTACAGAGAAGACGTAATTCATTTTATCTTTAATCCCTCCAAAAACTTTTTGACTTTAGGGCCTAAAAATTCTGGCCCATTGTCACAAGCAATCTCCTTTGGTATTCCAAATCAAAATATTATGTGGTCCCATATAAAATCAACCACTTCACGTTCTCCGATCTTTTGGTAAGGACGTGCTTCAACCTATTTAGTAAAATAATTAGTTAAAACCAAAAGAAATCTTAACTTCCTGGGTCCTTGTGGTAAGGGACCGACTATGTCCATCCCCCATTTCATCAACGACCACGGTGACACTACCAAATGCATAAGTTTTTCTGGTTGATGCACTAACTATGCATGACGTTGACACTTGTTGCATTTTTGTACGAATGTCTTTGCGTCCTGGTCCATCCCATGTCAATAGTAGCAGGCCTTAAATAACTTGAGAACCAACGAGTCTGCACTAGAATGGTTTCCACATACCCCTTCATGGACCTCCCTCATCATGTAGTAAACCTCGGAGGCCCCTAGACATCGAGCCAATGGTCTTTAAAATAATCTTTTGTATCAACAAGACAGTAACGAGCTGCTTTGGTCCGTAGTGCCCGGGATGCTTTTGGGTCCTCAGGCAACTTACCATGTCTGAGATATTCTATGAACTCGTTCCTCCAGTCCTAGATTAAGTTGGTTGAATTAACTTCACAGTAGCCGTCCACATCCAATTGTGAATGCAGCTGGATGACCACACTAGAATCAGATCCATTCATCTCTGTGGAGTAACCCAAATTACCCAATGTATCTGCCTCCACATTTTCGTCCCTCGAAATGTGGACGATTGACCACTCTCGGAATTGTGTAAGTAATGCTTGAACCTTGTTCAGGTATTGTTGCATGTGCTCCTCCTTTGTTTAGAAGATTCCATACACTTGGTTTACCACCAGCTGGGAGTCACACTTTATCTTGATGACCTCTGAATCCAGTCCCCAAGCTAATTCAAGTCCTGCAACCAAATCCTCGTACTCAGCTTCATTGTTTGTTAACGGTACAGTTCTAATGGGATGTCTTAGGGTTTCCCCCGTGGGAGTGATTAGATCTACCCGAGACAAGATCCTTTATGTTGGAGGCTCCATCCATAAACAAGGTTCAAACTTCGGATACCGTTCCGGATACCAACACTGCTTCTTTAGCAGCCAAATGCATTAAGCCCGGACTAATTTCGGCCACGAAGTCGGGCCAAAACCTGTGACTTGTTTGTAGTCCTGGGCTTGTATTCTATGTCGAATTCACTAACTTCGACTACCCACTTAGCCAATCAACCCGACATCTTGGGCTTGTGAACGACATTTCTTAAGGGAAAAGTTGTCACAACGGCTATTGGATGGTATTAAAAGTAAGGCCTAAGCCTTCGAGAGGTAACTATAAGAGCTAAGGCCAGTTTTTTAAGGTGCGGACATCGTGTATCTACTCCAGATAATATTTTACTAATGTAATAAATAGGAAATTACGTACATTCTTCTTCCTGAACAAAAATGGTACTTACCGCTACTTCCGAGACCACCAGGTAAATAAGCAGTTGCTCACTTTCCCTCGATTTTGATAATAATGGAGGGTTGGATAGGTACCCTTTTGGGTCCTTCACTGCTTGTTGGCATTCGAAGTCAAACAAAGTCGTTCTTCTTTATCAAAAGTGAAAAGAAGTGGTGGCTTATAGACTTTCCTTGCCTCCCAGCTTGGCGAGTATTCATCCGGTATTCCATGTTTCGATGCTCCGGAAGTATGTTGGTGACCCGTATCATGTTTTGGACTTCAGCACGGTTCAACTCGAGGGTGATATGTCATATGAGGTAGAGCTAGTGGCTATTTTGGGTCGTCAGTTCAGAAAGGTGAGGTCTAAGGTTATTGCTTCAGTAAAGGTTCAGTGGAGAGGACAGTCGGTGGAGGATGCCACCTAGGAGACCGAGCGGGATATGCGGGACAAATATCCTCACTTATTCGAGACTCCAGGTATGTTTCTAGACCCGTTCGAGGACAAACGTTTGTTTATGTCACGCCCCAAAACCGAGGGGCGAGCTCAGCGCCTAGCCGGGTGATCCCGGTCAAGCGGACCTGGATTGCCTTTCCTGCCCAACGCATTACCCCGTATTTACAATATACCTTATTCCACATGAATTAGCAATTTAGAGTTTAAACATGAATTTACTGCTTGAGTTCATTTTATCCTTTATCATTTCAACATTTGATAATCACAAAACATACAATAATTCCGATTCGGACCACGATTACTAGTAAACACATTTACCGCCCAAAATACATATACGTACAACCCACATCATGTCTACGGAGCCTCTAAGAGTACTAAGAGTTTACATTATACTTGCCGGCAACAAGGCCCCGGCTATACCTTAAAAGACATAACATATACAAAAAGATGATGTAGACTACACACGGCCCCGAGAGGAAATGGGGCTCACTGGATCTGCTGAAGGTACGAAAGGGAAACACCACTATCGGTGGTCTGAGCTACCTGTTGTGGAACCACCTACATCCATATAAAAGATGTAGCCCCCCCGACAAAAGGGACGTTAGTACCATTGAATAGTACTAGCATGTATGAACCAAGTTTATTGCAAGTAGAATCAAACAATACACAATTAGAAAGCAATTAGACTAACCACACAAGTACCACACAAGTATACAGAAAACCACAAATGAAGATTTCACAGTTACTTGTTTCGATTTCTCATCTGTTGCGGCGCGCAACCTGATCCCACCATACATTCTCATCTCACCCTTATTACCTCTCCACCCTTATTACTTCGTGTTGCGGCGCACAACCCTATCCCACCCTACAATCACAGTTCACCCTTATTACCTCTCCACCCTTATTGCTTCGTGTTGCGGCATGCAACCCGATCCCACCTTACAATCACATTTCACAACAACAGCCACCAACAATTATATCACAGGGATCTTTATCATGAAGCACATAGGTTCATATCAACCAATAACTATGTGAAATCAAGGCACAATGATCTTTACCAATCAGTATTTCATATATGGTGCTGCCACAATCATTTAACTTAATAAAAATAGCCCATATTTACTTTCATTATTTACTACATGATGGGATAAGCACAAAGAATCACCCTTCATAATATCAATTAGCATGGTAATTGACTTAAGAAAATCAGAGAACAAATTCGTAGAACTCGACACAGCAGGACAAACAATTCACATATGCTCAAGCAAGAATTTCATACCGTGTACTCGGACACCAACAAGGTAACTATACAATGATTAAAGTTAACCATACATACCTTGAATCAGAATTCCCCTTTAATTTTCTACCACAATTCACCGGACCTTCTAGCACCTTCAATCTAGTTCACAATGTGGCATATTTAACTTAGAATTACGAGCAATGATCATGTCTTGAACTCACTTGATCATTCTATCGAAACACTAAGTGTTCCTTTAGGTTGAATGGCCTCTTTTTAGTGAAAGATTACTCTAACCCATTTCCTTTTACTAGATTATGATTTGTTGGTTACATGCATGCAAGACTCATACCCCCATCTTCATGAACTCACCTAACCATATTTTATTTTGACAGAAATCTGAAAATTAAGGTTAATGGGTAGAAGCTTACCTCTTGTAGTGAAGAAAATGGTGTCCTACTTGATCAATTCCAGGCATGAGTAGTGATGGAGGAACAAATTTGATGAAGATGACACTCTCTCTCTCTAGAACCCACTCTCCCCTCTCTCTAATTTATCATAAAATGAGCTTAAAATGAAAGGGGGAGGTGTTTTAATGAACTGGGGGTCGGGTATAAAATTAGAGATTTAACAGTCCCGAAGCAGAAATGCGGTTAGGAATGCGGTCACATTCCTGCTATGCGGTCCGCATTCCTTTCGCATAATTGGCCCTCTCATGGGCCAAAAAGAAAAGTAGACTGCCCAGGTATGCGACCACTATGCGGTCCGCATACCTGTTATGCGATCGCATAGTGCGTCACATAACTCCCTCCGCAAAAGTCAAGGTGCAATAATGCGACAACTATGCGGCCCGCATTCGTGAAATGCGATTGCATTCTAGGCTGCATAGCTATCCTCAAAATGGACAACAAACTCTCCAGGTATGCGACCACTATGCGGTCCGCATACCTGATCTGCGATCGCATAGTGGACCGCTGACCTGCGCAAATCTGGAAAATCATATCTTTTTAGTCCCGGGGGTACTTTTTATCAAAAAGGGTCCGTTTTAAGAATTTCTACAGTTATAACAACACGGGGACCTATTCATGCATTATTTTTAGCCATGAAATTTTACGGGTCTTTACATTCTCCCCACTTAAAATCGTTCGTCCTCGAATGAGGATCGGGGAATCACTAGAGTAGGAAAAACACAATATAAACCAACCCCCAAATTTTTACTAACTCTGATATTTTCTGAAAATTTCGCCAGGGTTTCCTTTGTAATTAGGCCTATCTACCTGTCAGAGAGCCCCCGAAACACATTTTTTGTTACTCTATCAACTTGTATATAATCCGGTCATTTCAACAAGTTACATGTAATTCAATTACTTCCACAAGCCTCACATGGTTTGGTTAACTCCACAAATTTGCACATAATTCAACTATTACAATGAGTTGCACATAATTCAACTAATCACAACAACATATACATTTATGGCACAAAGTTTGAGAAGTCACAATAGTAGGGTAATTAGGGGAGTGGAGTGTTCTTGCACAAAATCAAACACAATATATAAATGCTTAGAAATGACAACTTTCAAAACCACTACCAGAATTATTCAAAAAAATAGGAATATTTCTCTTTCATTTCATTTTCCGCTTCCCACGTGACTTCTTCGACTTGTTGACTCCGCCATAATAATTTAATAGAAGCAATCTCTTTGTTTCTCAATCTACGGACTTGCCTATCAAGAATAGCAACTGGAACCTATTCATATGACAACCCTTTATTAATTTCAACCGTCTCAACCGGCACAATGGCGAATGGATCCCCAATCACCTTCTTCAACATGGACACATGAAACACTGGGTGTACTAATGACATCTCAGGGGGAAATTCCAGCCTATAAGCCACCTGTCCTATCCTTTGAGCAATCCTATATTGCCCGACGTACCTTGGGCACAATTTCCCTTTCTTCCCAAACCGCATCACTCCCTTCATGGGAGACACCTTCAAGAATACCCAATCATCGACTTGAAACTCCAAATCTCTTCGGCAAACGTTCACATAGGATTTCGACTCTAAGCAGTCTTCATCCTCTCCTGAATGACTTTAACTTTTTCCATAGCTTGGTGCACAAGATCCCGTCCTACCAGTCCCGCCTTGCCAACCTCGAACCATCCAATCGGAGACCTACACCTCCTTCCATACAATGCCTCAAATGGGGACATCTGAATACTGGCATAGAAACTGTTATTATAAGAAAATTCTATTAGCGGCAAGTGATCATCCAAGATACCCTTGAAATCTAATACACAAGCCCGTAACATATCTTCAAGCATCTGAATGGTCCCCTCTGCTTGCCCATCAGTCTGTGGATGGAATGCTGTGCTGAGATTTACCTGCGTACCTAAACCTTGCTGAAATTTCTTCCAAAAGTTAGCTGTCAACTGGGACCCTCGATCCGAAATAATAGATACTGGAGTCCATGGAGTTTTCCTTGATATAAAACTGAGCGTACTGTTCTGCAGTATCGGTGGACTTGACTGGCAGGAAATGCACCAACTTCGTGAGCCGATCCACTATTACCCAAACTGAGTCAAACCTACGTGGAGTGCGAGGTAACCCCACCACAAAGTCCATATTGATCATCTCCCATTTCCACATTGGTATTTCCATAAGCTGCGTCAACCCACCGAGCCTATGATGCTCGACCTTTATTTGCTGACAATTCGGGCATCTAGCCACAAAGTCCGCCACACCCCTCTTCATACAATTCCACCAATAAATCTCTTTGAGATCATGATACATCTTCGTAGAACCTGGGTGTACTGAATACCTAGAATTGTGAGCCTCTGCCATTACCCTCTCCCGAAGACCATCCATGTCCGGAACACATAGTCTCCCTTGGCACCGCAAAACACCGTCATCATTGCCGAGTGAAAATGCTGTAGTCTTATGATTCAAAATTGCCTCTCTTAACTGTACCAATGCTGGATCTCTGAATTGTTTTCCTTGATTTCCGTTACAAGTTAAATTTCTGCTCCATTATGCACCACGACATCCCCTTCGTCTGAGGTCGAAAGACAGGCCCCCATATTAGCCAACTGATAAACCTCCCGAGCCAAAGGCCTATGACCTGCTTCCAAATGAGCCAAGATACCCATGGATTTCTGATTAAGAGCGTCGGCTACCACATTCGCCATTCCTAGATGGTACAAAAAATTCATATCATAATTCTTGAGTAACTCTAACCACCTCCGCGGCCTTAAGTTTAACTTCTTCTGCTTGAATAAGTATTGAAGACTCTTGTGGTCTGTGAACACGTCCACATGGACCCCGTAAAGATAATGCCGCCAGATTTTCAATGCAAACACAACCGCCGTGAGCTCCAAATCATGCGTCGGATAATTCTTTTCGTGATTCTTGAGCTGCCTAGAAGCATATGCTATTACCTTACCACATTGCATCAATACACACCCTAAACCAACCCTTGAAGCATCACAATACACCACAAACCCTTCCGAACCTTCTGGAAAGGTCAACACTGGCGTTGTAGTCAATCTCAATTCTTGAAACACTTTGCACAAGCATCAGACCACTGGAACTTAACCGCCTTCTGCGTCAGCTTAGTCAATGGGGAGGCGATGGTAGAGAATCCCTCCATAAATCTTCGACAATATCCAGCCAAACCCAAGAAACTGCGAATCTTCGTTGGGGTCGTTGACCTAGGACAATCCTTTACCGCTACAATATCTTGGGGATTAACCCGAATCCCTTCCCTGGAAACAACATGGCCCAAAAAGACGACTGATTATAGCCAAAATTCACATTTTGAAAACTTTGCATACAACTGGTGCTGATGAGAGTCTGCATAACTGCCCTTAGGTGAGTAGCATGATCTTCTTGACTTCACGAATAAACAAGGATGTCGTCAATGAAGACAATCACAAAGGAGTCAAGAAACGGTTTTAAAACCCGATTCATAAGATCCATAAAAGCAGCTGGGGCGTTGGTTAGCCCGAAAGACATTACCAGAAATTCAAAGTTCCCATATCGAGTTCTGAAGGCAGTCTTAGGAATATCCTGCTCCCTGATCTTTAACTGGTGATACTCGGACCGCAAATCAATCTTTGAGAAGAACCTAGCACCTTGCAACTGATCGAACAAATCATCTATCTGAGGCAATGGGTATTTGTTTTTGATGGTGACCTTGTTGAGCTGCTGATGCCATTCGGTAAGGTGGAATAGATGTTGGCTGCGTATCTGGCATTACATCAATCCCGAAATTGATTACTCTATCCGGTGGAATCACAGGAAGCTCATCAGAAAATACTTCAAGAAATTCATTCACGACTGGCACAGATTCGGGAGCATGCACCTCTGAAGTGGTGTCCGCAACCCGGACAAAATGGTAGATGCACCCTTTTCTGATCATCTTAGAGGCTTTAAGGTAGGAAATAAATCTACCTCTTGGCACAACATTATTCCCCCTGATTCATTAGGAAACTCGACCCTCATAATTCTTGTTCGGCAGTCAAGTTTAGCAAAGCACGAATAGAGCCAATCCATCCCCATAATTACATCAAAATCTACCATTTCTAACTTAATAAGATCGGCCGTGGTATCCCAACCATGCAACATGACAACACAATTCCTATAGACTCGCATGGCCATAATGGAATCACCAACTGGAGTCGACACATAGAAAGGCTCGTGGTATCCCGACCACGCACCGTGACAACACAATTCCTATAGACTCGCATGGCCGTAATAGAATCACCAACCGGAGTCGACACAGAGAATGACTCGTGAAGCTTTTCGGGTTCTATCCCAAAACTTGAAGCAATAAATGGAGTAACATATGACAAAGAAGACCCGGGATCAATAAGAGCATAAACAACATGTGACTAAACAGTCAGAATACCTGTGACAACATCTGGGGAAGCCTCCGCACTTTTGCGACCACTCAAATCATAGAACCGACTGGATGCCCCTCGACCCCGTGCTCCACCCCTAACTGTACCGCGCCCTGCTGGAGCTGGAGGGTGTGCTGAAGATGTAGCGGCTGAAGAGCTGGATGGATGAGCAGTACCCCTACCCACGCCCTGACTGGGTGCGCGACAGTCTCGCTGGATATGGCCTCTCTCTCCACATCTATAGCATACTGGTATATCCAAGTAACAAGGCTTAGAATGAGACCTCCCACACTTGGTGCATGGGGCCCTCCGCTGCTGATGGAAACTCCCACCTGAATGACCCGACTGATGGAACCTTCTGCTATCTGAACCTGGTCCAAAGCAACCTCCCCCCTGATAACTATGCCCTGATGACGGGGCACTGGCTGAGGACTGAGCATAGGACTGGGATGGCCCTGATGACCCTCTCCCAAGGACAGGTCTCCCTCCTCTAACTGAACTCCCAGGGTTGCCCACTGACCGGGCCTTACTACTACTCTCCCTCTCTATTCTTATCTTCAACTTTCGAGCCTCTGGGGCTTGGGTGAATCGCACGATCTTCCCATAGTTCACATCCGAATGCAAGGAAGTTGTAGCAGCTTCATTAACAACCAAGGGACCAAGGCCCTGAACAAACCGCCGAAATCTAGCCTCCATAGTCGGCATCATGTGGATGGCATATTTGGACAGGCGCACGAAATCCATGTGGTACTCCCACACAGTAATGTTGCCCTGCTTAAGGACCTCTAACTCCGCAACACGGACTGCCATAGTCTCGGCAGGCAAGAAATGATCCATGAAGGCATCAACAAACTCATCCCACTTTCCCGGAGGGATCCTCTCCCCACGGGACCCCCCACATCTCAAACCACGAATACACTGCTCCCTTTAACTGATAGGAAGCCAACTCAACCCCCTTGGTCTCTGTAGCCTTCATAACCCGGAGATTCTTGCACATTTCATCAATGAACTCCTAAGGATCAGCCTCTGGGTCGGTGCCTGTGAGCTCTGTAGGGGATAACCGCAGAAACTGGTTGACCCTGGAACCTGAAGAATCCCCTTGCTCGCTAGAGGATGCAGGGGCAACGTGTGATCTTTAGGCCTGGGAGGCCATTAGCTGAGTCAACATCTGAATAGCTCCCCTGAGGTCCCCATCAGAAATACCGGGACCAGAAGTTGGGACTGAAGAAGAATCATGAACATCAACAGGAGGGACTGTAACACCCTTCACTGGAGCAGGAATAGGAATATCCTGTCTTAGGATGGAGGAGTCAGGCCGATTCAGAGCTGGGAAATCATTCTCACCCGCACCATCAGATAAAGAATTCACGGCCACTCCTGGGGTGGTATTGGCCTCTGGGATGAGTCGGGCTCTCTTCTTGGGTGCCATTTACTGAAAATTGGAACAATGCACGAGTTAGAGATAGACAACATCACCTTTCACCACATCGCACGATACAGAGTAACAATGAAAGGGTATTTTCCTAAATGTCCATGCAGCCCCCTAATTATAGATGTGGTCGACAACACACCGATAAAAAGGGCTCTACTAGACACGACTCCGAGACATCCTAGGACACTTTTTAAACCTTAGGCTCTGATATCAAGTTTTTCATGCCCCAAAACCGAGGGACGAGACCGGAGCCTAGCCGGGTGATCCCGATCAAGTGGACCTGGATTGCCTTTCCTTCCCAACGCATTACCCCGTGTTTACAATATAACTTATTCCACATGAATTAGCAATTTAGAGTTTAGACATGAATTTACTACTTGAGTTCATTTGATCCTTTATCATTTCAACATTTGATAATCACAAAACATACAATAATTCCAATTCGGACCACGATTACTAGTAAACACATTTACCGCCCAAAATACATATACGTACAACCCACATGAAAACCACAAATGAAGATTTCACAGTTACTTGTTTCGATTTCTCATCTGTTGCAGTGCACAACCTAATCCCACCGTACATTCTCATCTCACCCTTATTACCTCTCCACCCTTATTACTTCGTGTTGTGGCGCACAACCCGATCCCACCGTACAATCACAGTTCACCCTTATTACCTCTCTACCCTTATTACTTCGTGTTGCAGCATGCAACCAGATCCCACCTTACAATAACATTTCACAACAACCACCAACAATTATATCGCAAGGATCTTTATCATGAAGCACATAGGTTCATATCAACCAATAACTATGTGAAATCAAGGCACAATGATCTTTACCAATCAATATTTCATATATAGTGCTGCCACAATCATTTAAATCAATAAAAATAGCCCATATTTACTTTCATTATTTACTACACAACATTTAGCACTTAGATACATTCAACACTTTATTTCATTATCATTTCTTTCGTTTTGCAGCACATCCTCTCATGCCGATGTATTCAACATTTAACGAGCTTTACACATGGTAGGATAAGCACAAAGAATCACCCTTCATAATCTCAATTAGCATGGTAATTGACTTAAGAAAATCAGAGAATGAATCGTACAACCCGACACAGCAGGACAAACAATTCACATATGCTCAAGCAAGAATTTTATACCGTGTACTCGGACACCAACAAGGTAACTCTACAAAGATTAAAGTTAGCTATACATACCTTGAATCAGAATTCCCCTTTAATTTTCTACCACAATTCACCGGACCTTCTAGCACCTTCAATCTAGTTCACAATGTGGCATAATTCTAACTTATAATTAGGAACAATGATCATGTCTTGAACTCACTTGATCATTCTATCAAACACTAAGTGTTCCTTTAGGTTGAATGGCCTCTTTTTAGTGAAAGATTACTCTAACCCATTTCCTTTTACTATATTATGATTAGTTGGTTACATGCATGCAAGACTCCTACCCCCATCTTCATGAACTCACCTAACCATGTTTTATTTTGATAGAAATCTAGAAATTAAGGTTGATGGGTAGAAGCTTACCTCTTGTAGTGAGAAAATGGTGTCCTACTTGATCAATTCCAGGCCTGAGTAGTGATGGAGGAACAAATTTGATGAAGATGGCACTCTCTCTCTAGAACCCACTCTCCCCTCTCTCTAATTTATCAGAAAATGAGCTTAAAATGAAAGGGGGAGGTGTTTTAATGAACTGGGGGTCGGGTATAAAATTAGAGATTTAACAGTCCCAAAGCAGAAAGTAGACTGACCAGGTATGCGACCACTATGCGGTCTGTATACCTGTTATGCGGTCGCATAGTGCCTCGCATAACTCCCTCCGCAAAATTCTAGGTGCAAGAATGCGACAACTATGCAGCCCGCATTCATGAAATGCGATCGCGTTCTAGGACACATAGCTGTCCTAGAAAAGGACAACAATCTGTCCTGGTATGCGACCACTATGCGGTCCGCATACTTGATCTGCGATCGCATAGTGGATCGCAAACCTGCGCAACTCTGGAAAATCATATCTTTTAAGTCCCGGGGGTAATTTTTACTCAAAAAGGGTCCATTTTAAGAATTTCTACAGTTATAACAACACGGGGACCTATTCAGGCATTATTTTTAGTCATGAAATTTTACGGGTCTTTACAGTGTAAGAGGGGGAGGATGTAACGACCCGACCGGTCGTTCCGTGAGATTAGCGCCATTTCCCCCATTTCTTCTTTATCATATGTTTCTTAGCCTATTTATGTTGTGTTGGGTCAATTGGTTCGGGTCGGAGTGGTCGTATTGAGAATTGAGACACTTAGTCTCTTAAATTAGCTTAGTAGTTGAAAAGTCAAAACTGAGAGTTGACTTATTGGTAAACAACCTTGGAATGCAGATTTTATGGTTTGGATAGATTCGCTAGGTGATTTGGGACTTAGGAGTGCGTTCGGAATGAATTTTTGATGTCCGGTGTAGAATTAGTCTTGAATTGGCGGAAGTTAGTATTTGGTGATTTCCGGTCGGCAGTGGAAAATAGGCTATCAGTGTCGGAATGGAATTTCGGAAGTTGGAGCAGGTTCATAATGTCATTTTGGATATGTGTGAAAAATTTCAGGTCAATCAGAGGTGTTTTGGTTGGTTTCGATATCAATGGAGAAATTTAGAAGTTTCAAAGTTCATAGGCTTGAATTTGATCTAATTTTGGCGTTTGCGTGTTGTTTTTGGTGTTTTGAAGGCTCGACTAAGTTTGAACGATGTTATGGCGTGTGTTGGTAGGATTGGTTGAGGTCTAGGGGCCTCGGGTGTATTTTGGATGCTCAAACGGGAACTTTTTGGCCTTAAAAAGTCTGCTATTTTCTAGTGTTTTAGAAACAATGATTTCTTCACTGCAATCGCGTGGATTCATCTGCGATCGCGTAGAGTAAAAGAGTGGGGCATGCATTTTTGTTCTATGCGATCGCGTGGTTAGGATTGCGATCGCATAAGTTGGTCAGGTAAGGCAGTGCGATCGCGTGGGTGTTGGGGCGATCGCGTAGAGGCTCTGAGGCGCATGTGTGGGGTGGAGAGTTGTTCTACGCAATCACGTGTACTGGTATGAGATCGCATTGAGTTGGCTAGTCTGTGCATCGCAATCGCGTGGCTAGAGTCGCGATTGCACCGAAGGGATTTTAAGTGTTGGGCAGAATGTTTTAAAGCCCATTGTTACAAAATTCTTCATCATTTTCCTCCATTGTCAAGAGGGTTGAGACCTAATTGAGAGGGTTTGAAGAAGAAATCAAAGGGGATCTCTTGGAGGTAAGGTTTCCAACTTCATAACTCGTTTCTATATCGTTTTCTAAGTAATTAAACCGGAAAATTGTTGAAATCAAAACCCAAATTTGGACAAGAAAGGTGCATGGAATTTGGAATTTTCTTTTGAGGATTTGAGTGGGCAATTATGGTCCGATTTTAGTGTTCTTGGTATGTATAGAATCTTGGGAGGACGAGGATTCTAGTGATGTAAATTTTATCAAATTCCGAGATGTGGGCCTGGGGCTCATTTTTGGCCGAATTTCGAGATTTTTGCATAAATTTGCATCTTTCGATTGGGTTTTGTTCCGCTAGCATCTATTGATGTTGCTAATCCAGTTTTGGTTAGATTCAGAGCATTTGGGAGCCAATTCGAGTGGGCAAGCGCATCGTGGATTAGCTTTTAGGGTTTTTTTGAGGTAAGTAACGATTGTAACTCTAAACCTGAGGGTATGACACCCTGTTATTTGTTATTGTGTTGATAAATGAGGTGACGCACACACTAGGTGATGAGCGTGGGAGCGTGCATCGATAGAGATTGTGACTTGGTCCGTACCGTAGCGACTATTAAGCCGCGTTTTCGATTTGAAACCTCACGACATCCTGTCTTTCAGAAGTTTATACTTGTTTATGGGCTGTGAGCCATGTTTGGGGCCTTGTACCGACCTGTTTAAACCCTCGGGGTAGGGGGTGGGGGTGGGTACTTTTACACTATTCTACCACTATCCTGTTAGAACAATTGGGAACTTAGTCATGTTTCCTACTTGTATTTATTTTCACTATTATCACACTGCTTTGAAAACTCTGAAAAAGTATTTTGGGCTGAGTCCCGTAAGTTGAGATAAATTGCCCAAGTGGCTTGTGAGGGTGACTGAGTCAGGCCGAGAGCCGAGTATGTAAGGATAGTTATGGGATGGGATGCACTCCGCAACAATATATGTGTTATGTATTATATGTGGGTCGGGCTGCATGCCGCGACAATATAGATTATATATATATGGATCGGGCTGCTCGCCGTAGCAATATATGTTATATATGGATCGGACTGCACACCGCAGCAATATGTATATTGGATCGGGCTGCACGCCGCAACAGATATAGCGCTTGGGCTGAAGGATCCCCTCCAGGAGTCTGTACACCCCCAGTGATCGCAGTCGACTATTATATGGACCGGGATGCACTCCGCAACAATATATGTTATATATATGGATCGGGCTGCATGCTGCAGCAGTATAAATATATATGTATGTATAAATTTAGTGGAGCGGGCTGCCCGCCGCAGCAGTTGTGTGTGTTCATGGTACTTACTGAGTACGAGTGTTATGTGAGAGCATGGAATACTGATAGTGGAGTCACGAGTGACTAAGAGGCTTGCCCGAGAGGCTTTATAGTGAGTGATATTGTGCCCGACGGGCTTATATTCTATGAAAATGTTGTTTTCACTCTTCTTTACACTGAACCTCTGATAATAAATGTTGGATAAAAGTTTTCCTACGAGATTTTTAAATGAAAACTAGGGTTTTATGAAATATTCGAAAATTGTAGATTTCTGACTTGATTTATTCATTTCTGCTGTTATTCATTATATGGATTTACATGATTTAAATGGCTCGTCACTACACTCAAGTTTTTAGTTACATCGATTACTTACTGAGTTGGCGTACTCACATTACTCCCTGCATCTCTGTGTGCAGATCCAGGTACCGGACCATCCCACTAGTTGATTTCTAGACGAGCTTGGAGTTGTTCGAGGATTGAGGTAGCTGCTCAGCGTCCCCAGCTCACCTCCTTTCCTTCCCTCAGATTATAGTTTCTTTTTGTCTTTTGTACCTCAAACTTTTGTTGTAGCAAGTCACTGTTGTACATTGTATTTTCAGTCTTAGATGCTCATGATTGTTGACTCCAGGTAGTGGGGAAGTGTGTACATGTTTATATCCTTCTGATATTTTTATTTAAATCTGTTAAATTTTTGTGAAATTATTGGATATATTGATAATCTGAAATGGTTGGCTAGCCTAGTTCAATGATAGGCGCCATCACAGCCGGCTTAGGTTTTGGGGTCGTGAAATATATGCACATCCTAAATTTTTTATTATTTTTAGGCACTACTACTATGTTAGCTAGATACTCCCGGTAGTTTACCTCTCGAATCTAACCGATGTTAAGTAATCGGGTTACCTCTTCCTTAACAAACATGTTTCTGACCTCTACTATCAGGCGTTTCTTTTGCCTCACCAGTGGAAAGTTTGGATCCAAACTCAATTTGTGGACCTCCACCTCCAATGGAATACCTGTCATATCTGAATGCGACCACGCAAAGCAGTCAACATTAGCTTTAATAAAATCTATAAATCTTAGTCGGGACTCAATCCAGTTCCTAAATGGAATTTCCTTTCCAAAAATTCCTCGAACAAAGCCACTTGTTCGAGTTCTTCTACAGTTGATTTAGTCGCATCCGTCTCCTTCGGTACCTGAAAAGATCTTGGTACCTGATATAACTTTGATGACTCCTTATTTTTATTATCTTCGATTGGGATGGGAGAAGGCACTGGTTCCTGCAATTATTATTTGCTGGTTTCTCTATCCTTGTTGTTGGAAATGGTTACAATGTTCATCTCACCTGCCGCCGGTTGGTCTCCTCTTATATGTTTGATCCCTTCTAGTGTTGGAAACTTCAACAGTTGATGATAGGTCGAGGGAACAACCTTCATTTCATGTATTCACGACCTTCCGAGGATCATATTATAGCCCATGTAGCCATCTACCAGTTCGAATATAGTGGTCTTTGTTACTCCTTCGGCATCCGTGGCTAGAAAAATTTATCCTCGGGCAGTCACACTTGTTAAATTGGAGCCAGCCAAATTTTTTGTTGCCGGAATGGTGTTCCTGGTTAACTTCGCTTGCTCTAAAACTCTCCATTGTATGATGTTGGCCAAACTCCCTAGATCAACCAAAACACACTTAAGTTTGAAATCTAAAACATTAAGTGAAATTACCAGCGCGTCATTGTGCTACAAAAGAAGTCCATCAACATATTCTTCTATAAAGGTGATGCCATCTTCTGAGACTTTCCAGATCCTCTTGCCATGAGTCACTGATATCTTCGTTTTCTTTGCTACTGAAAATTTCACCCCATTGACTTTGGCCCCTCCGAAGATTATGTTGTATGTCATTCAAGGTTACCCTGTTGCCGTCTTTGATGGCTCTGCATTATCCCAGTTTTTACCATAGTTGTTCTTGGCGCGGTCACTTAGAAACCCTCTGAGGTGTCCATTCTTTAATAGCATCTCCGCCTCTTCATGAAGATGTCGGCAGTCCCCAGTCCTATGGCCGTGAGTCCCAAGGAATTCACACCCTAGATTGGGATCCCTTTGGCTAGGATCCGATCAAATTGGTTTTGGGAACCTTGACTATTTTATATTCCTCATTGCCGACACCAACTCTACTAGGCTGGTGTTAAAGTTGTAATCTAATAACTTAGGATATGCGAGATATCGGGACCGTGGTACCTCTTTCTCTTTAAATGATCTGTTATTCCGGCCATGATCCTTCCTTCTATCAGAAGCGAACCTATTCGATGACTGGAATCCTTTTCCACTACGCCCATCGGTCCTCTCCTAAGGAAGAAAATGACCCCTATAGGACCTACGATCTCCATCAAAATCTGTTTTAAACTTATCCTGATTCCTATCACGACCCCGTCCCTTAGAGGACACACTATCCTTATCTTCGACTCGTAGCGATTGTGAACATAGGCACATATGGTTGCTTGAAACTCGAGAAGGCACTCCTTCAATTTTTGGGAGGCCTCGGAACTCAACAGATTGAGGCCGTTGTTGAATTCCTCCACTTCCTACTCGTCCGGAACCGCTGGTAACAACATTCTTTATTTCTAAAATCGGATCAGAAATTCTCGCAGCAACTCGGATCTCTTCTTGCAAAATTCTGAATATATCTGCCTTTCTCGCCTGGACCTTTCTTGATCTAGCATGAGCTTTGATGAAACGAATCTGCAAGCATTTCGAAAGAATCAATTGAATGTTCAGGTAAGTGTGATGACATGAGGTAAGTGTGAATACCATGTCAGGGCACCCTTCGTGAGGGTTTCACCAAACTTTTTCAACAAAACTAACTTGATCTCGTGCTAAGCCAGGTCGTTTCCTTTTACTACCGGTATAGGTCCTGATGTGCTCCTAGGGGCCTTACATTCTGTCATACTTTTGAATATCCGACATCTTAAACCTCTTTGGGATCATCTCCCGTGTCGCGATCGATTTAATTGGCTACTGCATGTACTCTCTCGAATCTGGTCCTTTTAACACAGGAGGCATGCCTGGGATCTCATCCATCTGGGAATGAAACTCCTTCGCGTTCTGGTCAATTCATTCATTCATTTCTCTTATGAACCTCATAAGCTCGGTTTTGAAAATACCTTTCAAGTTGTTGTGCCTAGATCCGCTTCCGGTCCTTCCGGCTTCGTTGAAACCAACTTCATTCCTTGGAGTGTTGTTATCAGTTCTTTGAGATGTCTGATTTAGAGGAGCGCTGGGAGGAACCAGAGCCTTTCCATTGGTGTTATTGGATGCACCCGATAATGCCTGCTTTAATTCCGTCATCACACGATCTTGTCTTGAAAGGTGATCCATAATCACCTATTGTTGTTCTCTCAAGATTTTGACTATTTAGATAACATGCTCATCCTCCGCATCATTAGAAGTCGGTCCCCACACATGCCAAGGATATTGTCCTTAGCGAACCGAGGCCACTTCATCCCCTTCGTTGCGGGTTTCGATGGTTGAGTCATCACACTAGAACACATCTTCCCGTTCATCGTGTGCTCCGCTATTGTAAGCATTGTTGACATCATTAGCTTCCATATATGATTTTCACTAAGGAAAGAGTCAAAACTTGTTTGTAACAAACAATTGCTTAAAGCAATTACACAACTGTCTATGCCCCATGGTGGATGCCAAACTGTTTACCCATAAAACGGTACAGTTGAATTTATAGCATGGTTTATACACAAGAGGGATTTGACCTATAAATGATAATGAGAACAAAAATAAGATTATTAAATGAAATTAAAAGAGATAACAAGATTAATTAAGAACTTAGCCTTTCCGATGGCAAGAGTGAATGCAATGTTCAGGTGTTCAAATTGGCGTAATAAGACAATAGATTATAGCTTTTTGTATACATCGTTTCTTGTGTCTCAATGGTTGTTAATCGTTCTATTTATAGCCCTATTCAGGGAGACAAGATCCTCAAAACAAGATCCTCTTGAATGAGAATAAAATCATCATTGATGGGTGCATAACAGTTGGCTTTGAATGCATATATTCTATATAACGGCTATCTAATGAATGTTACCCGACGACAATGCTGCGAATATTTGTTACCGGCTGCTCTGTCTTCGGAACTTGTTTGGCACTGATCGCTCACTCGCTTCCGGTGCCAGTTGTTTGCTGACTCATATCCCACCTGCCGTCAGTGCCCTTTGTCACTCCTTCATTCGCCTAACTGTCGTTAACCAAATTTACCCCATACACATCCAAAGTTTTTTTGTAGAAAAAATCTATATAAGGGTGTGGTGGGGTAGGGGAAACAGAGGTGAATCCAGAATTTAAACTTTATTGGGTCAACCTTTAAGATTTTTAGTATTGAACTGATTGTATTCTTACAGTTATGGGTATATTTACAATATATTGCGATTTCAATAAGATTTTTGCACATAAATTTATGCTCTGTTTTGAAAGTTATAAGTTCAATTGAATTCGTTACTACAGAGCTACATCCGCCCCTGAGGGAGAGTGCCTCAATGTGATCGGTTCTTCGCCAATTATTGAATTTAGAATGAATATGGTCTTATGTCATGTATATACATTTTTATTTTTCTTATATTTAGTTAAATTTAGAGAAATTGTCTTAAATCCACGTAGATTCTTGAGACTTCAGAAGTCTTTCAAAGTTTTGGTAAAAAGATATTTTTTTTAACGTAAAGGATAGATTTATATTACTTAATAACACATTACAAAACCATAGAAGTAGTTTTTAGGGCATTACTATTGCCCATGCTTACTAGGAAATTACAAACATTAGTAGGAATATCTTTGAAACTATTACAAATTTCCAGCTTGTCTCTTTACACTTCTTGTTCAACCAAAAGGAGTGGACGAGCATGGAAAAAATACTTGGTAGTTGTAGGGTACTTGACTGCTTCCTTAGCCATCCAGTGTGCCACTCTATTGCCTTCTCTGAAATTATGCTTCAGGATTTCTAGCTTCAGCTGGTGCATTAACCATCTACATTCAACAACAATGTTAGAGAAGTTATGACCATTTTCATATATAAGCTTAATAATATCTATGCAATCTGTTTCAATTTTCAGCTTTTCGAAATTCATATATTTGGTAATTTTTAATGCCTCCAGTAGAGCCATCAATTCCGCATGTATGGAGGAGATAACATAGATTGTTTTGTGGAACCCCACGATCCATTCTCCATTGCAATTACAGAATGATCCACCAATACCTGCTACATTGTTTCTACTGGAAAAAGCACCGTCACAGTTTAGTTTAATCCAGTTCCTTGGAGGTTTCTTCCACCTGACCTCTATAGTGATTGTTTTGTTAATGAGTGGATTTTGTTTCAGTGAAGAAGACAAATTCCCGTGCATGATGAATGGTTTTACTGGCATCCAGATTGCAATTGAGGTTGTTTATGTTGTTGTGGTTCCTGTTATTCCATAAATCCCATATGGAGTACGGAAATAGGGTTTTCCCACTAATGACATTAGTATTTTGGCGGATGAAGTTATCTTTCAATTTCTCAAGCCAATTTTCATCGTCTATCAAGCCTTGGTAGGTGATTCCCATGTTTTCCCAATAATGACGCGCTATAGGAAAATCTAAAAAGATGTGGTAGATGTTTTCTATTCCCATTCTACAACATGTGCAAGTGACATCTATGTTCATACCTATTTGTGCCAATTATGATTTACAAGGTATACAGTTATGCAAGCATTTTCACAGAAGAAATTTAATTTTGTTGGGGCATAGAAGGTACCAAATCCACTTGAAGCATTTAAAAGTAAGGTTGGGAGTTGCAAATAGATTATAGCAAGATTTCGTGAAAAAAAACCCATTAGAATTAAGCATCCAGCCTTGTAAGGAGTAGGTGTGGTTTTAATGTTCTTGATCACCTCAGTGGGTAGTTCAATATAAATAACATCTAGATTCACGTCATCATTATTAACAAGATTAGATAGATAGGTTCATGTCATTTTTGCCAAGTGGTCCTTCTATGATAGAAGGATGCCAGAGAATTCCTTTAGAACAAACTTTCCAACCCTTAATGATGGACTTCCAAATGAAAGAAGTATTGAGGGGTGATTTTGATCTAGCATATTTGGCCCCGATGAGCTGACACCAAGGGGCATTAGGATTTTGTAATAATCTCCAAGCTAGGCTTGCTAGGTTAACCAAATTTTTTGTTTTTGCCTCCCGAAGACCTAGCCCTCCATCTTTCTTTCCCTAGTAATAGTGTTCCAACTGATTAGGTGGAGTTTTTTTAGCATTATTGGAGAATCCCCATAGAAAATCCCTTTGAATTTTGTCGATTGTTTTAGTAGTTTTGGTGGGAAGGAGAGTATATTGCATTGAGAAAGAGAGGGTTGCACTTAAAGTACTGGAGGTTAAAGTGGTTCTACCTGCCATATTGAGAAAAGGACATTTCCAATGGGATAGTTTTGAGTGAAGATTATTTATTATAAACTGAAAATCTTTTGCCTTTGGCTTGTGGTTAAGAACTGGAAACCCAAGGTATTTTCCAAATTCGTTGGTAGCTTTAATGCCAAATAGGGATGACAGATAGATAGATTGGTCCTTAGGGAGATTTTTAGGGATAATTATTCTAGATTTAGTCTTATTGATTGCTAGACCTGACTCCATACAAAAGAAGTCCATGCAATGTTTGATGCACTGACTAGTCTTTTTGTTAACCTTCCCTATTAGTGTTATATCATCCGTAAAGAGAATATGGGAGAGGGAGGGTCCCTTTTGGTTGATGTTAATAGGGTCCCAATTCAGAATATCGACTTGGTGATTGATAAGTCTAGATAATATCTCAATGCATAGAATGAAAATGTAAGGAGAGAGGGGGTCTCCTTGGCGGATACCCCTACTAGGTTGGAAGAACTTAGTTTTTGTCCCATTCACTAGAATTCCCATTGAGCTTGTGGTTATGCAGTGCATAATAATCTTAGTTAACTTTGGTGGAAACTTGAAATACTTGAGAGTTTTATAGACAAAGAACCATTATAGCCTATCAAAAGCTTTCTCTAAGTCCAATTCAATCATGTCAAATTTAGCTTTTTTGGATTGACTAAGATTATGCATAATCTCTTGGATTATGATTGCATTATCACTAGCTCTTCTATTTTTAATAAAACTAGATTGCATAGGGCTAATTAGGTTAGGTAGGAAGGGCTTTATCTTATTAGCAATGATCTTAGTATTAACTTTGTAAGCACTGTTACAAAGTCCAATGAGTCTAAAATTTTTAAGGTTATTAGCATTAGGGAATTTAGGAATGAGGCAGATGAATGTTTCATTAATGCCACCGGGCAAAGTTTGGGTATTAAAAATATTATGACAATAATTAGTAAAGTAGTTTTCTATTATGGGCCAATATTTTTGGTAAAAGAAAGGGTGTAGGCCATCCGGACCTGAGGCTTTAAAAGGTTTAAGGGAAAAAAGGGCCTTAGAGATTTCTATATTTGTGAGTGGTTTATCCAGACTACTAAGGTTAATGTTTCTTGTACTAGAAGGCTCAACAGAAGGGTTAATTTTAGGGGAATAAAGATTGGTTGTTGAGAAGACTTTCATGAAATACAAGGTGTGTTCAAGAATTAGACTAGGTTCGGATATCCAATCTCCATCATCCTTAGTAAAGTAGGTAATGGCATTACGACGTTTACGATTGGATGCCATGATATGGTAGTACTTAGTGTTGGCGTCTCCTTCATTTAGCCAGTTAATTCTAGATCTTAATTTCCAAAAATCATGTTCCATATGGAGAATATTGTTATATTCGAGTTGGAGGTTTGATTCTAGATTTTGTAAGAAGTTACTATATTGGTATTGAGGAGAGCACTGTATCCCACTCAGTCTAGCTAAATTTTTTTTCTTTCTTTTGAAGATGTCACCAAATGTGGTAATTTTCCATTAGATAACCTCCTCCTTAAAATGATTTTTTTCATTCATTAGGTTAGTATTTGTCCAACAGTGTTTAACTATGTTTATGAAGTCTGGGTGCCTACACCAAATTGTTTCCAGATGAAAAGGTTTATCACTATGATTAATATTTCTAGACCTAAGATTGACTAATAGTGGATTATGATCTGAGTGTGTCTTAGGTAAGTGGATAACTACAACCTTAGGGAATAAGGATAGCGAGTCTTTATTCACAAAAATTCTATCAAGACGTTCAATAATTAAGCCCTTTGATTTCTTTCTATGGTTTGACCAAGTGTATTTACATCCCTTGTAACCCAAATCTGTTAGATTACAACGATTGATACTATTCCATATAGAGTTACTACGTTTACGGTTGATAGGATTACCCCCAAATTTATCATTTGAGGTGAGGATATCATTAAAATCTCCCCCAAGCAGCCAAGGGCCTTTAAAATTATTGCTAATATTTTCTATGTTACTCCACATTTCCCTACGTTTAGACAGTTTAGTACTAGCATAAATAGAAGAAAAATGCCAAGTAGTTTGTGAAGGAAGTACCTCAATTGTGGCATGAATCTCTTGATTGTTTCTAACAAAATCATGCACCTTGACCATACTAACATCCCATAAAAGAACTATGCCACCAGATTGACCTTCACTAGGGACTTCAATCATTTGAGAAAATTCAAAATCACTGAGGAGAGACATGTGACTTTCCATTCTTGTTTAAAGTAGTGTAACCATGCAAGGTCGGTGGGTATCTAATATTTCCCAAAAATTAGCTCTGAAGTTTTCATTATTACCCCTACGTATGTTCCATATAATGACATTGGTAGGCCTAAACATGGATTTTAGGTTGTTTGTTGGCCCATTTTCCCTCTGGGCACGGGGCAGTGGGTTTCTCCTCAATGATGGAACTAGTATCATGGCGTGGTTTCCTACTGTTGGATCTTGGGGAGGCTTCACATCCATTGAATATTTGTAAAGTGTTGGTGGGCAACTCAGTACATATCTATTCTCCCTTTGGTCTCTGAATAGGTAAACCTTTACTTCGTTGAGTCTTGAAAACTCTAGGAGTGGTCCTGAACCTAGTAGGTTTATTTCTCTTTCCTCCTCCATATGGTTGTCTTCTGGTTCTTGTGCATCGAGTGGTGCTTGTGGGATGACTTGTGGGTTGTGTGGTGGGACAGGAGGGTGTTGTGGGTGTGCTGGGTTTTCCAGAGGTGTTGCATGCATGTTGGGGTTGTTCTGAGGTATCACATTGTCGTTGGGGACTGGCCAAGGAATTAAGATGGGGTTCATGTTGGTTATCTCCCCTGGAGGGAAGAAAGGTAGGTCGACTGGCACTTGTTGGGATTGAATTGGGTTGAAGTGATTTGGAAGACTTCATTGGCTCCTCATTTCCTGAGCTTGACTCAAATTCATTGATGGTGCTAGGGGATGGAGGATGTTTTCCATCCACACATGGTTGAGATAGTTGTTCATGGCCATATGCATTCCTTCTGATACGAGTTGTGCTAGGAAGTGGGAGTTTTGAAGTATTATGATTGTCTCCTGGCTATTGAGTACCATACTGAATGTTATGGCATGGCCCATGAGTGCTTGTTCCACCTATGACAGTGCTTGGTGGTCCTGAGGTAGAGGTGGCTGTATAAAAAATGTTTGGTTGTTGTTTGGTAGTGGTGGATTAGACATGTTTATGGGTCTTTGATGACTCAAGATTTGCACAAGGCAATATCTCCTAATCTGAGTTGTTGGTATTCTTAGAATTATTTGGTGGAGTAGAAGATCTTTTATTATGGGAGTGGAAGTAGTATCTAGGGTTGAGGGAGTCGGAGTAGAGTTGTATTTAATGATTGTATCTTTTGGCAGGGTGTTGAAGTTGCTTGGAGAAGTAGTATTAAGAAGATTTGGAGTGGAATTTTTTCAAGCACGTGGTTAATATCGATGGACATCTGGTGAGTGGCTATGTTTTGGCTGGCCACTTATTCATTTCCTAGAAGGTTATTTTTGTTATCCATGCAGAGGTTTAGTTCGACTTTAAAGGGGGATTGGCTATTAGTGGAGCATTGATCGATATTTGAGTGAGATATACGTCTGTTATTAGCTTCCATTAGGTTATCATTAGAAGTAGTAGTAGCATCATTAACATGCATGCATTTTAATTGGCTAAGTTTAGGGTCTGCCAAATGGACCTCTTGCTAATGGGTGTCTTCCACGTAAATAGCCATGCAATTTAGGCCGTTACTTTCTAGGTTAATATTGTTTACATTATGGAGATTGGGAGGAGAGACAAAAGATTCAAAATAGTTTTTTGTGAAGAAATTTTTTCCAGGTAATTTAATTTTACCATGATTTTAGATTGGGCAGTAGCATTAGTGTTAAAAATATCAACAATTTTTTACCCGACTACATGCACATTGTTAAGAGAGGTTTTAAAATTACCTGTGTTGGATATGATTGGATCAGTAGCCTTACCGGGCATAGGGTATGGCTCCTTTAACTTTTGATTGGATCTCTTATTTTTGGGGAATGTTACTGTTTGCCATGCATCTTCCTTGGACAGCTAAGAGTCAGTGTGCTATTTGTTTTTTGAGATTGCCATCCTCTTGGGTTGGTTACTAGAGTAGTCTCCTTCTGGATTGGTCGTATTGCTCCTTGACTTTGTGTACATACATGTGGCTATTGAATGCTCTAATCTGTCATAATTTTTGCATAAAAAGTTGTCCACTTAATATAGTATTTCTTGCTTGTGTTGGCCAATGAAGATATAGGGTGTAACTGGAAATTCCAAGGGCATTTCAATACACAATCTAGCATACCGTCCCCTTAGTGTTGATGATGTGCATGCATCGATTTTCAATAGCTTACCAATCCTATTTCCAACTTTTTCCAATATTATTCCATCATAAAATTCCGTTGGCAATTGTGGTAAACGTATCCAAATAGCAGCTCGTGTTATTTTTGCCTTTGAAGCAATAAAATTGGGAACCTATCTCTGGACGGATAGGAAGTGGCCAAGGATGAACCAAGGGCCATTGTGGAGGACTTTGAGCATACTTTCCTCAGTATTAAATTTTATAATAAAATAATCCCACCCTAGGTCAATCGGTGGGAAGTTTTCTTTTAATTTCCATAAATTTTGAATCTTCCTTTTGAGTTATTGGTATGGGATCCTTATACCTTGAAGTTTTATGATTGTTGAGAACCTCCAAGGGGAATAAGTTCTTTGTAGATCTTCTGGAGAGAGGTGGATTAGTTGTTCACCACTAGATAATTAGCTCGTGTTTGCGTTATTTCATCAATGACCATGCTAATCTGACCGTCATGCATTCCATCTAATAATTTTTCTTTAAAACTTGATACTGGAAGGGGAGGATCAATGATGGATTGTAGGAAACTGTTAGTAATATCGGGTGATTTAGGTGAGATTAGAGTGGAAGCATTTGAAGGTTACATGATAAAATTTGTTGTGTGAATAGTTATTTTTTTTAGCGAGAAGTCAGAGGGAATTCGACCTATTGCACCTACAACAACTGGTAAAAAGATGTTACTCCTATACCATCCTATTTGTTAAGCTCGGGGTCTGTCAAATGTCAATGCGTAGAAGAATGTAATAATTAACAAGAGATAATAATATATAATACTATGTATGAAGATGAGTACTAGAATCCAAAATTGAGATGAGAACTATAATTTTCTAGCTTTGAGCTAGGATTCATTGTCAAAAGGGGTTATTATCACTTGGTATGATTTTTGTCGTTTGTAAGGCTCCTTTTATGAATCGTAGCAGTTCTATGCTTGTAAGAGTCTAGGATACTATGCCCACTTTTCTAATTTTCTTGGTGCTTTGCAACTATTTTTTCTTTCCATCTAATCAAGTACCAGCTTTGCGAAAATAACAAGGTAATTTGTCCTCTATGGCCATGAATATTCTTTCCTTTTCATTTAAGAGGAAATGAACTCCAGATGCTCGGAATTGAGACAGATGGATGATGGATCTACTTGCACTGGATTACGCAATGTAGCTTTCCTCTAATCAGAATGTTCTTTCTATAAAGAAATATTACTACTAAGTTTTTATCCATTAATCCTAGAGTCTTTATTCTCACCTATTAGTCCATTATGGAGTTACTGGACTTGAACAAAATTTATCGATAACAATATTTAATTGGGGAAAGCCTCAAATTTGCCTTTACAGTATTCGAAATAGAATAACTTTATCCTCTAACCTTGTGGTTCAATATTACGCCTTTAGTAAAAAGTTTTATTTTTGTCTTCGACCTTTAATGAAGCTTAAACTCGAGAGTAATTTCCAATAATGGTTAATAGTTAAAGGGAAAATTTTGATTTTTTCCCCCGAAGAATATGAACATATGAAGTCAACTATTTTCACACTGGAGCTTCGTTAAAGGTAAGAGCAAGTAAAAAATAATTTGCTGAATGAGACTAAAACTAACCATTTCAATGCATTGGACATTTTTTTGCACAGACGAATGGACCGTGGACCGTGCATGAGTTTCGTTTACAAGGATGGAGAGGGGCGTGGAACCTAAATCATTATATGTAGCGGATGAGTACGAGTGCTTTATGTCAAATTTTCGTACGTACTTACTAACTGTAGAAAAAGGATGAGTCAGTGTATTGTTGTTTTCAGATAACCTTCACAAGTTCTTAACCATTTACGGCAACATCATCATCCTAAAGTTATCAATTTCTTGTCCTGTGCCTTGTATCAATGATCAAGACTTTAGCCCCAACGAGTGTGGGTGTTAATTTATCCTAGTTTAATCAAAATGTGTGTCCATTTCACACGGAGTAGATTTGCGTGGCCTCATCTGCTGAGTCGTACGAAGAAAAACTAATTTCAATACAAATTTTGCATTATCGATGTCACATTATAGTTTTGATTATAAAACTTTCGGCAAATAATAGTTACGTAACTTATGCGTGAATGCATGTATTATTATACGAAATTGTTTACACTAAAATCTGAATAACAATAGATTTGTGTTGAGGTCTTAAAGATATGTGATTTATACGAATTTATAAACAAGAAAACAAACGTATAAGTTAAGTGAGCAAGCTAGATCGAACCAGTGTATGAGCAAGCTTTGACCTCGAGCTGTAAGGGTCTCGAGGTACACTAACATGAACGGTAACCAAAAGACAATAAAGCTAAGGAACAATTCTCATGAGAGATGAGTGAAAAAGTAAGAGTGTATATTCTTTGCCAATGATTCATGATGTTTACAAATGAATGAGCTCCCCTTTATATAATAGAGGAGTACTAAATAAGGTACATTTTTATTTCTAGTAAGGAATCTAATTGTACAGATGTCTAACCACCTAGTACGAATTCGTACAAATCCGTTCTGGAATTCATGCCTTGATATTTGTGCCATTGCAGAAATCTCGCTTATTCTGTTATAAGCTCCTAACGGCATTATCTCGGGGTAGGTATACTCGACCTCAGTATTCATCGTGCACTTCGGCGTTCGATCCTCGTACTTTACCATCAGGTTCAGGCTCGATCTACTGGGCTTGTCTGGTCCATTCTGAACTCGGACTTGGAGCGACCCCTCGAACACACAAAATCGGGCGTACCTGATTTCGACCGTATACAGATAGTCCCCGCGTTTCTTAGAATAGAATGATAAGAAACGATTTGAGCCTTGAATTTTCGGAGTCCCTGATAATGACATCATCCCCGTAACATAAGCATTCGAGGTGACTAAAATGTCCCGTCGGTATATTTCCCCAAAACATTAAATGTGTGTCAGTGGTGGTCTGCCACTAACGCCGCCGAAATGTCGCCGCTCTCCTATAAATATAGGGTTTCTCATCTCATTAAGAACTTTTATTTCTTCTTTTGTAACTCCTCTCATCTTCTCTTCTCTTCATCTCCTCCTCCTTTGTCACTAGCTTCTCCGCAATTTTAGTGCCGAAAATTATCAAACACCGTCTTTTTCCGCTTCTCTCAACCAGAACTAATGGAAAAAACTTCAAAAACTGTTCCTCAAAAAGAGGGAACTTCTTCCTCCTCTTCCCGTTCGACCGGTGGCAAGGCGCCGTCCCTTCACGAGGTCGTTCCCGGCGCTTGCACCTTAAAGAAAGACTTCACCATCGAAAATCCGCTCGATGCTCCTGGTCGATGTGAACATGCTTCAAGGTATATCTGTTCGATAACAGAGAAACACCTCGATGCGATCAAAAAAGATTTTGGTTGGGGGGATGGGGTCGTGGTACAGATCCCCACCCACGAGGAGAACATCACCACTTACGTGGAGGGATTTCTAAGTGTTTACACTTATCCCTTCATGTTGGGTCCTCTCGATCCAATTGTGATTGATTTTTGTCAAAGATACCAAGTCACCCTTAGTCAAATCCACCCATCCTTTTGGCGAATAATGATCATGCTCCGTTATTTCTCCAGCAAGGCCGAGGGGCTCGAATTCACCCTTAGTCATCTAATACCCCTGTACCAGCCTCAGCTCTTCTGAGGGTTGATTAAACTCCAACGCCGGTAAACCAAGTCCTTTTTTGTTAGTAACAACGAGGATATAGATTGAGGCTAGATGAGCAGGTTCATTCGAGTGAGGACCAGCAACATCATACCCGAGGAGAGAATGTCGTTCCCAGAAAAGTGGAACTTCGGCCGTAATTGAAGTTGTCTCCCCAGTAATATTGCCGCATTTTGACTATGTTTTTCATGACACTCTTACCTTTGTTTGCAGCGGTCTCTTGGATGCCCCATGCAATCCCCGATCTTAAAGACTAGGTCCGAAAACTTGCCGCTACCTCCTCGTATGACAAACGCAAATGGCGTGACTTGTCGAAGGGTAAATGGGAAGCCAAACATCACGGTAAAATACTGATACTTTCTTCTTTATCGAAGATACCTTATTTTAATTTATTCAGGTATTGGGGATTCTTTTGAAATGAGGCCGACCCCTCCTGGAGAAAAGATCGAGTCCCCGATTCAAAAATCGAAGAAAGACCACAAGACAAAAAGGGCTTCGAAGCCCGAAGACCCTCAAGATAAAGCGGGCCCTACTCGAAGACGAAGGAAGAATACCATCTCTGTGGATATAGATTCAATCCACCAGTTCTTGGATGATGAAGAAGATGAGGGCGAGGATTCGGTGCTGGTGACTCAAAATAGAAAACCAATCGAGCTCGCCGAGCCCTCCGAGTCAGAAGTCCTGCCCCGAGGTGAGAAAACCTTGAAGAGAAATGAGGGCAACGCCCTTGAATCATCCGAGGTTACGGTTGTTCCTCGGCCTTTGACTACCACACAAAAGAAGACCGATATCGAGGTTCCCATGACCGAGCAGAGCGCCTCGGGAGACCTGCTTGGGTCCATGACAACGGGTCACTCTCCGTCATTTTTGGCTTACTCCAAGGACGACATAAGGGAAGCTCGGGCCTTTAGAATGCATGATTTGAGCGGAGTCCCTGGTGAGAATGATCCTTTCCAGGATTGCTTTATTGAGGATGATGCCGACCTCATCGATGCATCTTCCACCTTTGAAGAGGCCCAATGTCTGTTCTCCAAAGTAAGCACTAATTCTTAAACGTTGTAATTTCCCTTTCCTTGCCTTACCTTAATTGATATCCTTTTTCTTGTGTAGGCCTTTACCAAGTTTAAGGCCGACCTGAGCCAGTGCGAGGCCGAGATGAATAAGTCCTTGGGTGAAGAGAATGACCTGAGGCTCCTTTTAGTCAAAAGGAAAACGAGCTCAAAGGCTTTCGGGCAGAGTTAGCCAACGCTCGAGAGTATGAGGCCGAGCTAGACAAGTCAGGTAACTATCATTTTGAAAGAGTATGGGCTTCTCGTCCCAACTGTGGAAGCTAATATTTCGATGTCTCAGCTGCAACAAAAGGTGGAGATGATGGGGCAGCTTCGAGGTGAGGTCAATCTGGTTAATGCTGAGTGCAACCAGTGAAAGGAAAAGATGGACAGCTTGCTGCGGGGAAGGAAGTTGCAATAGCCAAACTGGCATCGGTCGATACCTAGCTCCGAGGTGTTAAAGAGAGCGGTATGGCCCAGACCGAAAAGATCGTTGAGCTCGTGGACAAATTTGCCAAGACCGAGGCCGAGGTTGCTGAAGCCAGGGCTGAGGTCAAGAAGACACATATCACGGCTGATAAAATTGTTGCCGTGTATTTGAGGGACACCGAAGGTGCTCAATCGGACCTGAGGGAAGCTGCCGATCGGGAAAAGCGAAGCAATGACTTGGCCATGTGCCAATCTCGGAGGGAGACCCTTGTATAGATCCATGCTAGAGGTTTCGACCTCACTGAAGAGATAGATCAAGCAAGGGCGATGGAAGCCGATGTCAATTTCCTTATCTTATCCGATGATGACGGTGGTGAAGGAGACCAAGGCTAGTCCGATAATAAGGAGGGAACCGAATAATAAACTGCTCTCGATGAAGAAGCTACTCCCGAAGGAGGGGACAACCCTGAGGCATGGATAGGATTTTTCTTTTTTCTTTTGTATTTTACTTCATGTCAATTCTTGTACATATCTATTATTTCCCTTTATCGGATTTAAAGACTTAGTGAAAATTTTTTATGTTTATTCCTTGGCACGCATCTTTTACCCATTGGGTTTTTTGAGGGTTCAGTTTCAATCAGAACCATTTTGTTTTTATTTCCTTAGCACAAGTTTGTGTGTAAGTAATTTGGTACCTCTTGTGGTTTCTCGAGGGCTGATTTTATCGAAGCCCTTTGATTATTTTGCCGAGGTTATCCTTTATTTAACCAGTTTTTCGAAGTATTTGAAGGCCTATAGTTTATGGTAGAATTCAGACGTCTCCGAGCCGCATTATTTTGGCCATAACCTTTTTATAAGACTGTAGTCTTTATTATGGCCGTAGCCTTCAGGCACGTCTCTTGGACTTATTTCCCAATATCATTTCGAACTTGTTCGAAATGCTAGTTTCCAAGTGTGATGGCCTTGCCCTTTACATCGAGGGATGCCTATTTGAGGTCTTATGAGTTCGAGTTTAGAAAAATTGAATGTGCTGATTGTCAATGACAGTCCCCGAGTAGTCGAGGTGTATTTATGTTTTGGCCCTTGAGCCGTTTATCACAGAGAATCACAAGTATAGAGCTCGTATAGTAGCAACTTTCTTCAAGACACAAAGTGTTTAATATAGAATGAATGCTTCTTTGAATAATTCATACATGCGTACATGTTTTTCCATCAGGGCTCATGTTATGCCATCGGGGCTCGGTTATTCTATATGGACACAGTTCTTCTGACCGTTTGGCCCATTACAAACTTTTCCTATCGAGGTCCTCTTTGTCTGAAGTAGTTTTCTAAAAAATATAGCCTCCGAGGGTGATGCCCCCCAGTATTCGAGGATGATTGAAAAGAAGCCTTGGATACTGTTGAATTTTACTTAGGAAGCACATGGTTTCCTCATTCAAAACATCGCCGGAAAAACCCATTTGGGATAAAACCCGATCTAAGGAAAAAAAGAGTGCAACACGTGCTTTAAAACCTAAGGTCTTCATGTAGAGGGGTGCCTTCAACGTCCCTCGATCGAACATCTGCAGTGAGTTAGTCTCAAATACAAATGGAAAAAGGGAGGAAGTCATACCTTAGCAATAATATCGTTTGAGCAGTGGTTCGCCTTCCATCGTGCTAAGTTTGTAGGATCCTTTTCCAACGACTTCGATGACTTGATATGGTCCTTCCCTATTTGGGTCTATATTCCGTTCATTCGGGTCTCGAATATTGAGGGTGACTTTCCTTAGAACTAAGTCCCCGATTCTGAAATGGCGAAGGTTGGCCCTTCTATTATAATATCTCTCGATTCTTTGTTTCTGTGCGACCATATGAACAAGCGTAGCTTCTCGTTTTTCATCTAATAGCTCGAGGCTAGTGTTTATAGGCTTGTGATTTGAATCCTCCGTTTCATGCCAAAACCTGGTGCTAGGTTCTCCGACCTCGACTGATATTAGGACCTCGGCGCCATACACAAGGAAAATAGAGTTTCCCCCGTGCTGGATTTTGACGTTGTTCGGTATGCCCAAAGCGCCTCGGGTAGAACTTCCCTCCATTTTCCTTTAGTCTTGTTCGTGGATTCAACCTTTTGTTCAAGTTTTGGACAATAGTATTGTTCGTGGATTCGTCCAGTCCGTTGGCGCTTGGGTGATACGGTGTCGATAAGAACCTCTTTATTTTGTGCTCTTCGAGGAACTTCGTCACCTTGCTGCTGATGAATTGCTTCCTATTGTCGCATACGATTTCAACGGTATCCCAAATCGACACACGATGTGATCCCATATGAAGTAAATAACCTGTTTTTCTCTGACCTTCTCGAAGGCTTGTGCTTCCACCCATTTCGAAAGTTGGTCAGTCATAAACAAAATGAACTTAGCTTTACCTGGTGCAGTCGGCAGAGGGCCGACGATGTCCATCCCCCACTTCATGAATGGCCACGGGGATAGGAATGAATGGAGTTGTTCTCCGGGATGATGGATCATCGGTGCAAACCTTTGGAATTTATTGCATTTTTGAACAAACTCCTTAGTGTCTTTCTCCATGCTATCTAGTAGTACCCTGCTCTAATAATTTTGCGAATCAAAAAGTCAGTGCTGAAGTGGTTCCCATAAGTGCCTTCGTGGATTTCTCACAGAACATAATCGGCGTCCCCCGGTCCTAAGCATACCGCCAATGGTCCATCGATGGTCCTCCGGTACAATGTTCCGTCCTCATCCAATGTGAATCAGGTTTCTTTAGCTCGTACGACTCTCGACTCTTTAGGGCACGAAAGGAGCTTTCTGTGCTTGAAATATTCAATATATTTATTCCTCCAATCCTAAGTCAAACTTGTAGAATTTATCTTGGAATGACGTTCCTCGACCACTGATCTTGATAGCTGGACAACAGTTCCCGAGACAATATCATCCTCTTCGACCGATGACCCCAAATTTGCAAGCGCATCGGCCTCGACGTTTTGTTCTCGAGGCACGTGATCTAAGGTCCACTCCTTGAAGCGGTGCAATGTCTCTTCCAATTTGTCCAAATATGTTTGCATCCTATCTTCCCGAACCTAGAAGATTTTGATCCTTTGGTTCACCACCAACATGGAGTCACACTTGGCCTCGATAACCTCCTTCCCCAGGCTTTTAGCTGATTCGAGACCTGCAATCATGGCCTCGTACTCGGCCTCATTGTTAGTCAACCTGGGAGTTTTGATAGATTATCTAATAGTGAAACCCGTAGGCGGTTTCAAAACTATATCGAGCCCAAACCCTTTCACATTCAAGGCTCCGTCCATGAAGAGGGTCCATACCCCCGATGACATACCCGATTTTAGTAGAAGTTCCTTCTCCACTTCGGGTACGAGGGTTGGCGTAAAATCAGCCATAAAGTCTGCTAAAACTTTAGACTTGATAGCCGTTCAGGGTTGATATTCATTATCGTATCCGCCAAGTTCGATGGCCTATTTGGCCAATCGGCCCGAAAAATCTGGCTTGTGCAAAGCATTTCGGAGTGGATAAGTAGTTAACACATATATGGGGTGACATTGGAAATATGGCTTCAATTTTCTAGATGAGCTTATTAACGCAAGTGCTAACTTCGCTAAGTGTGGATACCTGGTTTCAACATCTCCTAAGGTTCGACTTACATAATAAATAGGAAATTGCGTACCTTGCTCTTCTCGAACTAGTACGCTACTTACCTCAACTTCGGACACAACCAAGTATAGGTATAGCTTCTCATCCGCCTTCGAGGTGTGTAGCAGAGGCGGGCTCGATAAGTACCACTTTATTTCCTCCAACGCTCATTGGCATTCCAGGGTCCACGCGAAATCATTTTTCTTTTTGAGCAAGAAGAAGAACTTGTGACTCCGATCTGACGACCTCGAGATGAATCGGCCCAAAGCAGCTATTCGTCCAGTTAGCCGTTGTACCACTTTAACATTGTCCATGATGGTGATGTCTTAAATGGCTTTAATTATGTAGGGGTTGAATTTGATCCCTCTATTTGTTACCATGAAACCCAGCAACTTGCCCGAGCCGACTCCAAAAGCACATTTATCGGGGTTGAGTTTCATTTTGTATTTTCTCAAAATCTCGAACGTTGCCTGCAAATGATTCAAACGGTCCTCTATGCGTAGGGACTTAACTAACATGTCGTCAATGTAAACTTCAATTGATTTACCTATCTGTTGCTCGAACGTTCTATTAACTAGGCGTCGGTATGTAGCTCCTACATTTTAGACCGAAGGGCATTACATTATAACAATATGTTCCATACTTGGTGACAAATGAGGTCTTTCCTGGTCCTTCGGGTTCATTAGAATTTGATTGTACTCAAAATAGGCATCGAGAAAGGTAAGGATCTAGTGGCCGGCCATGGCGTCGATCATACGATCGATGTTAGGCAGTGGAAAAGAGTCTCTAGGGCATGCCTTGTTCAAATCCTTGTAATCTATGCACATTCTGAGTTTGTTTCTGTTTTTAGGTACTACGACCACATTGGCTAACCATTCGGGGTATTTTACTTCCCTAATGGACCCTATTTTGAGAAGTTTAGTTACCTCGTCCTTTATGAATGCATGTTTTACCTCAGACCGGGGCCTTCTCTTTTGCTTCACTGGTTTAAACCTGGGGTCGAGACTTAGCCGATTTGTTGTTATCTCCTGTGGGATCCCTATCATGTCTAAGTGCGACCAACAAAAATAATCTATGTTATTTATAAGGAATTAAATGAGTTTTTTCCTGAGTTCAGGGGTTAATCCCGTTCCCAGGTATACTTTCCGTTTGGGTAGATGCTCGATCAATATCACCTACTCCAGCTCCTTGACCGTCAATTTTGTAGCATCTGATTCCTCGGGAACGATGAAAGTTCTAGGTGTAAGGAAATCCTCTTCTTCTTCCTTGATTACTTGTTCCTCTGAATCGATCGAGGCTTGGTACAATGATTTTTATTCAGCCTTCTGTTGATCTTTGGTGCTTGATTTTTCTAAGGTTGAAGGTGCTGGCGTCGGCGTCAACTTTTGAACTGCAAACATTTCCTTTGCCGTGTGCTGTTCCCCGTAAACCATTTTCACACCATCTATTGATGGAAAATTTATCATTTGGTGAAGGGTCGATGGTACTGCCCTCATATTATGGATTCATGGCCTTCCGAGCAGTGCATTGTACCTCATGTCACCTTCGATGACATGAAATTTTGTGTCCTAGATGGTCCCGGCTATGTTCATTGGTAGGATTATCTCTCCCCTTGTTGTTTCACTAGCCATGTTCAAGCCGTTTAGGACTCGAGGTGCAGGTATGATTTGATCTAGCAGTTCGAGCTGCTCTACGTTCCTCGACCTAATTAAGTTTGCCGAGCTACCTAGATCCACAAGAACACGTTTAACTTGAATTTTATTTAGCAAAATATAAATTACCAGGGCGTCGTTGTGTGGATAAGAGAGGCCTTTTGTATCCTCTCCATTGAATGTAAGGGTGCATTTGGGCATGTAGTCTCGGGTTCATTTCTCCCTCGTGATCGATACTTTGGTGCGTTTGAAGACAGGTCCTTGTGGGATGTCGACCCCACCAACGATCATGTGGATAATATGTTGAGGTTCTTATTGTTCATTCTTTCTATTGGCGTCTCTTTCCTTGAAGTGATTTTTGGCTTTCACTAAGGAATTCTCAAAGATGACCTTCGTTAAATAATGGAGCTACTTCCTCTCTCAACTGTCTGCATTCTTCAGTCCCGTGGCCATGCGTGCCATGGTATTTGCACATGAAGTTAGGATTCCTATGAGAAGGGTCAGTTTGTATAGGTCCAGGCCACCTGGTGTCTTTAATTCTTCCAATGGCCGAAACGACACCCGAGGCGTCGACGCTGAAGTTATACTCCGATAATCGAGGTGCTTCTGCGGGATCGGTGTACTTGTCAAATCCATTCTTACTCATGAGTCCCTGAGGATTTTTCCCTCAATCATTTCTTCGATCATTCCGGGGAGGATTACGCCCCGAACTATTATTTCTTCGATCTGCAACATATGGCTGGTACCATTTTCTGTTTGACCTCGGTTCTCTATCAATATCCTTGGAGGCTTTTATAGCCAATCTGTTCGGGTGAACTGACCCCGAGGGGGGCTCCTAACTAGTCATCCTCGACCCTGAATTTTGATTGATAGCGATTATATAAGTCTGCCCATGTAACAGAAGGATATTCAACCAGATTTTGCTTCAACTGTCGTGATGCTATCGAACTTCGCTCATTCAACCATTTTGTGAAATCTTGAACGTCCCAATCATCCGTAACTAGTGGTAACTCCATTCTCTCCTTTTGGAACCGGGACACGAACTCCCTCAGCATCTCGTTGTCTCTTTGTCTTATCTTGAAAACATCCGATATTCTCGTTGGAACTTTTATGGTCCCAGCGTGGGCCTTCACACAAGAATCAACTAACATGGAAAATGAATCAATGGAGTTCAGTGGTAAGTTGTGATACCAAATTATTGCTCCCTTAGACAAAGTTTCCCCAAATTTTTTCAACTAAACAGACTCGATCTCATCGTCTTCTAAGTCATTCCCTTTTATACCACATGTGTACGTAGTGATATGTTCGTTAGGATTGGTGGTCCCATTGCATTTAGGTATGTCCGGCATGCGGCACTTCCTTGGAATAGGCTTCGGGGCCGCGCTCGAGGGAAAAGTGTTTACCTTGAAAATGGTATTAACAATTATGTTTGATTTGTGGTTCTAAAAATATGTTATTTATTCCAATGCTAGTTAATAATCAAGAAGTAATGAATGTAAGCAAGGAAAATGATATAAGCAAACCAAAGTTCTCACAAGGCTAGGGCCTCAAGCTCACTGGAATTAGGGGACTCGAGGTCGAATAATAGCAATAAATGGAAGAAAATAAATGAAGAACAATAAACAAGGAGCAATAAAGCTGAGAGACAGTGTTGAGCACAAAAAAACAGAGAATGTTCTATTGTAGTGAATGTTGTGTTCATTACAAAATGAAAGGGATCCCCTTTATATAGGAGGGGAGAATCCCAACGTAGTACATGCCTAATTATAACAAAGAAATACTATTGGTACAGTTGTATAACGACTCAGTACGGACTTGTACAATTTCTTGCAGACCTTATCAGTCTAACCATGTGTCCTTGGGAATTTTCCCGCCCTTCTATGATGGTCATCGATTTTTATACTGCCTCGAGGTCTGCTACGACGAGCCTTCAATATACTCTCTTGAGGGATGCACCTTGGGGTCTAACTCCGGACTTTGCTTTGAGCTTCTCGAGACTGGACTTGGAATACCATAGAGGCCTTAAAGTCGGAGTCCCCAATTTTGGCCATATACAGATATTCCCCACGTTTATTTATAGTGAAATGATAAGAAATAATTTTGAATTCTTGGATGTTCAATATTCCCCTTGTGACGTCATCCACTTGAGGTCAACAATTGATGTGATAGAAAGGTTATACAGAGGCCATGCCAACACGATTTTCGAAAAGCCCACAGACCGCTATTGGCCGCCCTTTCAACTCCTCCAATACGCTTAGAGGACCCCTATAAATATTTCAATCTTCACCTTTCATACTTTTACCCTTTACAACATTTTCAAATCTTCATTAACAGATTTTTGATTTCATCCCTTTTCTGCACTCACTTCTTTCGTTGGTTTCTTCTTCTTTTTCTGAAATTTCACCATAGTCATGGCCAAACTTCTAAGAAAGTCCCTCAAAAAGAGAAAGCCCCTTCTTCTTCATGCTCGTCTAAGAGAGAAATAACAGTACCCCCTCGTGTTGAGGAGTGCATTCCCGGGCCCTGTGAAACATCATCTGATTTTAAGGTTGATAAGCCTTCTTCGGTAGCGGGCCGATGCGAGCCCATCTCTCGATATGTTAGTCTGGTAACCAATATCAAAAAGGTGAAGGTCGATTTCCACTTGGGGGAAGGCGGTGCAAGTGGAGATCCCTTCATCTGAAGAAGATATAACTACCTATAAAGCTGGCTTTCTCAGCGTATACACGTTTCCCTTCACCTTAGGTCATGTGGACCCTTCTTCGCCATCAATAGATCCAGTGATCCTCGATTTTTGCCGGCAATATCGGGTGACGCTCGGCCAGATCTACCCTTCTTTCTGGCGAATCATCTATCTAATCAGATATTTTCCGAACATGGTCTAGGGGATGCATTTCACCCTCGACCACCTGATTAAACTGTATATCACTCATCTATATCGAGGTGGCCTAATTAAACTGCAGCTTCGATCCTCGAAAGCGTTCTTTGCTAGCATCGACGAAGACAAGGATCGAGGGTGGATGAGCCACTTAGTTCAAGTCTGGACCTCGGACCTGATCCCTACCGAGAAGATGCCGTTCCTTGAGGAATGGAATATGAGTCGTGAGTGTTGATTTATGAATATGCTTTGTTAATTGGATGTTTTATTTTCCCTTTGAACTTGTTCTCTTCTGATGACATAGCCGTTTAGTGGTACCCTAGTGCGGTCAAAGACCTCCTGAGCTTGGTACGACGATTAGATTCCATCTCCCCATATGCTAAACGTGTTTGGCGCAACTTGGCAAAAACCTAATAGGAGGCCAAAAATCATGGTAAGTTTCTATCACTGTCGTATCTTAACTCCTTCATAAGAGATTTCTTGGTGGTATACTTGATCTTATGTGCTTATGCAGGCCTTGGTGAAGTTTTTTTGATGAGGCTGCCTCCACCTGGCGAAGTGGAGACCCAAAAACCCGCCAAAGATAAGAAGAGAAAGAAGGAGACGCCGACGGAGTATCTGAAACCAAAGAGAGTCAAAGCTCGAAAGCCTAGGGCCGATGCGATGGACTTAACTACGGTAGTTGCTAAGAGTCTTCACGCTGAAGACAATTGTCCACTGGTACTTAGGGGAAAGCAAAGCGTCGGAGACTGGTGAGCCAGGGGCTGCTGATACGATCCCCGAGCCGATCATCGACCAGGATACACTTTGTGCCGATGAGAACTTGGTTGGCGAATTCGGGGGACCCAAATCTAGAACTCTTCTATGTCGAGAGAAGTCCCTAATTGGGGTTTCTAACATAGGGGATCCTCTTCTAGGCCCTTCATTTTCTTTAGGACAAATACATGATGCCCAAAATAGGGAAACTCCCGACGTAGGGGAATCCCGAGGAGAGAATGATATATTTGAATATTATTTTTCTGGTGTTGAGGAGTAGCCTGATATCGATGCACCTGTTATTCTCGAGGAGGCTGAGAAACTCCAGAAACAAGTAATAATACTTGTGTTTTTGAGTTTTGATTCTTGTTTTTCTAACTTCTTTTCTTTGTGTTATAGGTCGTGATGCTCTATGACTGGGCCTTCTCCAAGATACGAGCTGAGTTGACTCATTGTGAGGAGGAGTTTGGGAAGCTCGTTTCGGAGTCGAATGAGATCAAAACTCTATATGTCCGGAGGGAAGAGGAACTGAACAACCTTCGAGAAGGCTCAGAGAAAGCGCTTCGAGAGCGGGCCAACTTCATCGAACAGGTAACTTAGCCTTCGTGGGTTTACTTTCCATTTTCATAACTCAGTGTTCAACAATTTGACTTGGTTTTTGCATATCAAGTAGAAGGATGACCTAGAGGGGCAACTTCGGGAAGCGGATTTGGCAAAAAATGATGAGATCCTCGACTTGAAGTGGAGCATGGATATCACGTCCTCTGAGAAGGGCACTCTTCGAGAGAAGATGGCCTCGGCCCAACATCTTCTTCAGGCTGCGAAAGAGGAGGGCCACAAATATAAAGCATTTCATGCTGAATCGGCTGCCGCGCTATCCACATCCAAATCTAAAGTCGACGTACTCATATCCTCGTACCGAGAAGATACTGCTGTTGCAAATGCTCGAGCCAAGAAGATATCTGAAGAGGCTGAGCTCAAGCTAACCCGCGCCCTCGGGCATGCTCGATTAGAAGTTCGAAGGCAGGCTTTTGAGGAATTTCACACCAAGGGTTTCGATCTCTCTACTGAGATCGAGGAAGCGAAGGACTTACAAGAAGAGTCGGCAACATTGATAAATTTTGAAGAGGGCTCTGCTAGAGGCTAGGAGAGCAGTGAAGATGAAGACTAGGACCTTTTTCGTTCTTTTTATTTCTTCTTCTTTTGGGTAAGGTCTTCGTGTGAGAGCTTTGTAAATGCACTCGTGTAAATGTGCCTTTTGGAATACAAATAACCTTCTTGTTTCGCTTTTACTTCGTATTGATGCCTTCGATGTTCCCCCTTTATGTGTTTATTCTAAGGTCATGTTCGAACTTAATATCAAATCCTTCGAGCTTGGCCTTGGCGTAGCAGCGACCCTTAAAATTGGGCTTCTCTGATTTCAATCACATACCTTTCTGAGAAAAGATTGATAAGAAAAAAATTTGACTTATCGACCCCTCGAGGCGCTGTGTGATGATGTCATTCTTATGATGTGAACGCAAAGTGACCGAAGTGGCCCGTCGGTTCATTTCCCCAAAAGTTATAATTGCTTCATTAGAGCTGGTTGGTTATCAACATTAATGAATAGTCGCCACTTTTCTCTTATATATACTTGCTTTCCCTCTCATTAAGAATTTTACCATTTTTTGCAACCATCTTCCTCTGTAGAGTTCTTTTCCTCCACCATTTCCACCGTATCAGTTTAAAGCTTTCGCCGTCGCTTTCTTCTCCCCTTTCTTATTTTGAAGAGATCATGGCTACCATATCCAAATCCGTTCATCAAAAAGAGGGAAGCCATACCTCTGCTTCCCGTCCGACCGGTGGTACATCGCCGGCGCTTGGCGAACCAATCTCGAACTGCTTTGCGTTGAAGAAAGATTTCACGATAGAGAAACCCCCTAATATCCTTGGCCATAGAGAACACGCATCGAGGCACATTCGGTCAATCAAGGAGAGACAGCTTGAAGCTGTGAGGAGAGATTGTAGATGGAGAGAAAAAGTTGTACTGCAGATATCCTCTCGGGAAGAGGATATTATGGCCCATGTAGAGGGGTTTCTGAACATGTATACGTACCCCTTTACATTGGGTCCCCTCGACCAATTCGTGCACGAGTTCTGTGGAAGGTATCGAGTTACTTTGTCACAGATCCATCCGTCTTTCTGACGGATCGTGCCGATGATGAGATTTTTGGATGAAAAGGCCGAGCTTGAGTTTATTCTTAGTCACCTTATTAGCTTGTATCAGCCTCTACATTTTCGAGTTCTAATTAAACTACGACGCCGATCCACCAAGCCTTTATTTTCCAGTGACGACGAGGACAAGGACCAAGGATGGATGAGTCAGTTTATTCGAGTGAGGACCGTTGACATCATTCCTGTGGAGTTCTTGCCGTTCCCCGGGGAATAGAATTTCAAACGTAAGTAATATGCTGTACTTTATTACTTTTGCTCTCAAATTTTCCAGACTTCATAAGAGCGCTCATTTTCCTCTTCCACAGCGGTCCCGTGGATGCGGACTGGGTTCGTAAATTGGAAGCTTCTTCGACCAACGACGAACACAAGTGGCGAGATTTGTCGAAGGGAAAATGGGAGGCAAAACAACATGGTATGTTTTATGTAGTTCCTCTCTTAAGGAATACTTTTCTTTATGTATATTAAATTTTCTGCGGCAGGCATCAGTACGTTCTCTGAGATGAGACCGTCCCCCCTCGGGGAGGAGGAAGGTCCTTCGACTTTAGAGCCAAAGAAGGACAATAAAAGGAAAGGATCCTCGAGAGGCGAGGATATTCACAGCACAACATGACCCACCCAGAGGCGCAAGGAGGATGCAACCAATGACGAAGATCTTATATTCGTTGGTTGATCTGTGGATGGAAACACTGTTAAAGAGGATGGTTTTGCGTCGATAGCTCGAACCAGGAGGCATCCCGAGGCCGTTAAGATTGCTGGACTCGAGGCCCCTAGCCTCGAGGGAGAGGATCTAAAAAAGAAGAGGGGCGAAGGTCCTTCATTACCTGATTTGGCAGCTAGTTGTGAGACGTCAAAAAGTACTCTGAAGGGGATGGGCTTCGTCGCATCTTTTCCCGATCAGAGTGCCTCAGATGGTTTTCCTGAGGCTGAGAAAATAGGTCCTTCACCATTATCTTCCTCAGATGATACCATGAGGGACGCTTGGATCCAGAGGTCGGCCAAATTAGGCAGAATCCCGAGTGAACACGACCCCTTCCAGGGTTTCCCTACTGGGGCCAATGAGACCGAACCAGTAGATGAATAATCGACCTTTAAGGAGGCTCAACGACTCTGTTCTATGGTGAGTTTTGTGATGGCATTACAGCTTTTCTAACTTCATACTTTCTTTTCTTTTTCTAACCGGGCCTTCTTTTTTGTAGGTTTTTGACAAACTTAACACTGAGTTGCTTTTCTGTGAGGCCAAGTTGCGTAGGTCCTTGAATGGTTAGAAATCCCTCAGGCTTCTTTGTAATAAAAAGGAAAAGTAATTGGTACACCTTCGGTTAGAACTGACATGAGCTCGCAAGTATGAAGATGGGTTAGAGAAGCAGGTAACATTATTTCTGAATGAATATGGATTCCCCCTTTCGTCTTCAGAGGTTAACCCTTCGATGTCTCAGTTGCCCCAAAAGATCGAGATGCAGGAACGCCTTCGGGATGAAGTCAACCAGATCAATTCCGAGTGCAACAAATTGAAGGCACATATGGATGTCCTTGTTGCGGCCAGAAAGAATGCCTTGGCTGAAGTCTCTACCCTCGAAATTTAACTCCGTATGCTCGAGAGAGCAACTCAATTTAGGCGAGCAAGATAGCTAAGCTCGAAACCAAGCTCTTGAAGATGAAGTCCAAAATAGTGGAGGTTCGAGCCGAAGCCGAAGCCGAAGAGGTCCGAGTAAAGACCGATAAGAAGGTGGCCATATATCTAAAAGATGCTACTGATGCTAAGAAGGAGTTGAGGAGGGCTTCCAATCGAGAGAGAAGAAGCAATGAATATGTCCGTGTCACGACCCCAAATCCAAGCCAGTCGTGATATCATGGAACTAGGCCAGCCAAAACCCAAACTCGAATCATAACAAGCTTCTATTTACATCTTTATTATACTGATTGCCCATAAAGGTTTCCTTGAAATATTTATAAAACAGTTAAAACTATATTGAATATTAAGTACAACCCCCGAGAACCCGGAGTCACTGGTCATGAGCATCTACATAAAATATACAACTCCACGAAAATAAATTCTATAATTATAAGCAGGAGAGAGAGCAGGACTGCAGACGCATGCAGCTACCTTGCAAACCTCCGAGAATCTTTGGAACAGATAGAAAACTCACCCTACCTTAACACCTGAATCTGCACACAAGGTACATGGAGTAATGTGAGTACACCAACTCAGTAGTAATGAAAATAAATCAGGTCTGAGCAACAAGAAACACATAAAATCAATGTCATAAAATCACAAGATGCATAACCTTTCTTTACAATAGTATAACATAGATATATGAAATCATCATGCCTTAAAATCAACTTCAGAAAAATACTTTGAAGAATGTATATTTTTCAACAACTTCAAATCGAAAGATTTAGTATGAAAATGAAATGAATCATATAGATGCCCCTTGGGCAAAACATCTTTCGTAAGCTCAGAGTGAAAGTAGTAAAATCATAAGTAGCCCCTCGGGCATAACATGTATCATAATCAGCCCCTCGGGCACGCCTCACATTCACTCATAATCAGTCACTCAACACCTCACAATCACTCATGCCTCCCAATCACTCGTCACTTTGCACTCGATGCGCTCACTGGGGGTGTGTGCAGACTCTAGAGGGGCTCCTTCAGCCCAAGCGCTAATATCAAGCCACCTCGTGGCGTATCATATCCTCACAATCAAGCCCTCGACCTCACTCAGTAGTACCACTAAAAAAGCCCCTCGGGCGAATCAGTATAACAGGGTTCTCGATCCTAAACATCATTTTTAAATCTCAAAGTAGTGTAAATCAGGCTGAGTTTCGAAAACAGTAAGCACAATGTGGCTGAGTGAAATCATCAACACATAGTGAGGAAAACAACACTAAAAAGCCCCCAAGGGGTCTAAATAGATTGGCACAAGGCCCCAAACATGGTTTATAGCCCAAATATTTCAACAATCTGTAAGGACTCGTAAAATTTTCTTGTTTAAAAATACTGCCGAACAAAGTCCCCGAGTTGTTTTACTGTGGGAATCTTTGAACCAGACCTGAGCTGAGTATAAAGTAACCCGAGACTTAAAGAATATAATTTTCCAGAAAGTAGGTGTTATATGACGCACTATGCGATCGCACAGCGTGTATGCGGACCGCACAATTGGTCGCATACCTAGGCAGTGTGTTTTGGATTTTTGGCCAAACTTGAGGGCCATAGTGCGGTCATCTGTGAACCGCATGTCAGGAATGCGATTACATTCCTGACCGCATTCTTTTATCGGGCCCTATTTTTCTAATTTTTAAAACCCGACCCCAGTTCATTAAAACACCCTTCCCCTTCATTTTTAACAATTTTCTGAACAAAAATAGAGAGAGGGGAGAGAGGGTTCTTAAGGGAGAAAGCTTCGTCTTTACCAAATGGGATTTTCAAAGTCACTCAGGCCTAGAAATTTCGATTAATCATCTTCTTCTTCATTCTAACAGGTAAACAATCCCCAAAGCCTTTTCATTTAGTCTTCTGATTTTAAACAAAAAGGGGAATCTCATGAATTGATTCTTGAAAATATAAGTTTATACCTTGCATGAATGATCACTAATGTCCATAATCTAGTAAGAGGAAGCAGGTTGGGGTAAGGTTCACAGATAAGGGGTTGGCAATCTAAGAGGGGATCACATAGCAGTTGATAAATGCTTAAAAAGAGTTTAAATTGTATGCATGGTTTCCAATTTTGAGTTGAATATGCTTAATTGTGAACTAGATTAATGGTACTAGTCAGTCCGATGATTTGTGAGTAAAAGTTAAAAAGGAATTTCGACCCCAGGTATGTATGGCTAACTTTAACATTCGTAGAGTCCTCTTGTTGGGTCCGAGTATTTGGTATGTGTACCTTGTTTGGAAATATTAGAATTGATTGTTCAAACCTGTTGAGGCATGAGATTCTATTCTCTGATTTTCCTAGTTGATTGTCATGCTACTGTGCCGTATGAAGTTGTGAAAGGTGTTTGATGCGTAATGAACAAAAATTGATAATGTGCTCAAATGTGGGAATGTGTAAAATAGTTGAAAGCCATACGTGGAAAGAAATGGAAAAGAGTATTGTGAAATAATGTAACTGAATTGAGCGATTGTGGAAACACCGTGTTCATGAAATTACTACTTGATAAGAGTTATGGTGCCTTGGGCCCAAATATATGAGTCATTGATATGAATTTTTATTCCTTGAAATGATGATTCTTGTGATGAAATTATTTGTGATTGTGCTGTCAATTAAATAATGTCAGGCGGGGTCAGGTTGCACACCGCAACACGAAGTAATAAGGTTGATAGGTTGTGGTGATAAGGGTGGCCGAGGTAATAAAGATGAAATGCGATCGTTATCACTACTGAAATAAAAATCTATGAGCTCTTGAATATGATGATGTTGAAAGGGAAAAAAGGAGAGATTGTGCATCTTGTTTGAATTTGGTTGTTTCCCTCCACGTGCATTGATTAATTGGTTCTATTGCTGTTCCTTAATTGTGTATTGCTTGATTGTACTTGGGATATAGTTTGTTTATACATACTAGTACTATTCCACAGTACTAACGTCCTTTTTTCCGGGGGTGCTACATCTTTTATATGGATATAGGTGGGTCCATAGCAGGTTGCTCAGCTCACCATTAATGGTGCCTTCTCCTCATCCTTTTCAGCCGTACTGGTGAGTCCCACTTCCTCTCGGGGCCATGTGTAGTTCATGCCTTCTCCTTTTTGAGTGTATTATGTTTTGTAAGGTATAGCCGAGGCCTTGTTGCCGGCAAGTATTGTATAAGCTCCTAGTACTCTTAGAGGCTCCGTAGACACTATGTAGGTGTATGTGTATATTTTGGGCAGTGATAGTATGTATTTGTAATCGTGGTCCGTATCAGGAAGTGGCGTATCTAATATGTATGAATTGGATTTAATGTGGTATTCATGCACTTTTAAGCTTATCTCACCGTTTTCACATAAATAATGTATGTTATAAACACGGGGAAACGCGTTGGGTGGGAAAGGAAAATCAAGTTCGCTTGACTGGGGGTCACCCAGTTGAGTGCCGGTCGTGTCCCTCGATTTTGGGGCGTGACAAACTTGGTATCAGAGCCTAAGGTTTTAAAAGTGTCCTAGGATGTCTCAGAGCCGTGTCTAGTAGAGCCCTTCTTATCGGTGTGTTGTCGACCACATCTATAATTTGGGGGCTACATGGACATTTAGGAAACACCCTTTTTATTGTTACTCTGTATCGTGCGGTGAAGTGGAAAGTGAGAATATTCTTTCCGAACTCGTGCGCTGTTCCAAAATTTTCTGTGATGGCACCAAGGAAGAGAGCTCGACTCGGCCTAGAGGCAAATGCCGCCCCAAGTGTGGCCGTAAATTCTGTACCCGATGGTGCGGGTGGTAGCAAATCCCCGACCTTGAATCCATCTAGACTACCTGTCCCCGATCAGAGTGTTCCTATTCCTGCTGCGGCGGAGGGTGCTACAACCCTCCCGCCGATATTCCTGATCCTTCCTCTGTTCCAGCTCCAGGTCCCGGTACTTTCGATGGGGACCTCAGGGGAGCTATTCATATGTTGACCCAGTTAGTGGCCGCTCAGGCCCAAAGATATCATGCTGCCCCTGCAGCCTCTAGCGATCAGGGAGATTCCGCCGGTTCCAGAGTCAACCAATTTTTGCGGTTGGCCCCTCTAGAGTTCTCAGGTATTGATCCCGAGGTCGATCCGCAGGACTTTCTAGATTAAATGTACAAGACGCTTCGGGTTATGAAGTCCACAGAGACAGAGGGGGTTGAGTTAGCATCTTACAGGTTGAGGGGAGCAGTGTATTCCTGGTTTGAGATGTGGGAAGATTCCCGTGGGGAGGGAAGTCCTCTGGCGAGATGGGATGAGTTCGTTGATGCTTTTATGGATCACTTCTTGCCTGCTGAGACTATGGCAGCCCATGCTACAGAGTCTTAGGTTCTCAAGCAGGGTAATATGAGTGTGTGGGAGTACCACATGAAGTTCGTGAGGTTGTCCAAGTACGCTCCTCAGTTGGTATAAACTATGGATGCCAGAGTTTGACGGTTTGTTCAGGGCCTCAGTCCCTTGGTCATGAATGAAGCTGCTACAGCTGCCTTGCACTCAAACATGAATTATGGTAAGATAGTGGGGTTCGCCCAGGACACGGAGGCTAGAAAATTGAGGATAAGGTCGGAGAGGGAGAGTATTAGTAGGGCCCGGTCAGCGGGCCACTCAGGGAGTTCAGTTGGATGAGGGAGATCGGTTCAGGCGAGAGGGACATCCGGGCCATCCCAGTCTTATGCTCAGTCCTCATCCAGTGCACCACCATCAGTGCCTCGTTATCAGCAGAGCAGCCACTGGGGGCCAAGATCAGGTAGCAGGAGACCCCATCAGTCCGGTCGTCAAGGAGGGAGGTTACAGCAGCAAAGGAGGGCTCTGTGCCCTAAGTGTGGGAGGTTACATACCGAGTCTTGTTACCTGGATATCGCCATATGCTACGGGTGTGGGGTGGGGGGTCATATTCAGCGGGATTGCCGTGCGCCCAGTCAGGGCATGGGTAGTGGTTTTGCTCAGCCGTCCGGTTCTTCGATCGCCACATCTTCATAACCTCCTCCAGCTCCAGCAGGGCATGGTGCAGTTAGAGGTGGGGCTCGTGGTAGAGGTAGGCCCATCCAGTTCTATGCTTTGAGTGGTCGCCAGAGTGCGGAAGTTTCCCCAGATGTTGTTACAGGTATTCTAACTGTCCAAGCCCTTGATTGTTATGCTCTTATTGACCCGGGGTCCTCATTGTCCTATGTTACCCCATTTATTGCTTCAATTTTTGGGATAGAACCCGAACAACTTCATGAGCCGTTCACTGTGTCTACTACGATTGGTGATTCCATTACAGCCACGCGAGTCTATAGGAATTGTGTTGTCACGATGTGTGGTCGAGATACCACGGTCGATCTTATCGAACTTGGGATGGTAGATTTCAATGTTATCATGGGGATGGATTGGCTTTACTCGTTCTTTGCTAAAATCGACTGCCGAACCAGAATTATGAGACTAGAGTTTCCTAACGAGTCAGTTATTGAGTGGAAAGGGAATGGTGTGTGTCACACCTCTTTTATGTCCCACAACCCTATTACGAGGTAGAGTTAGAAGAGTTTTTCCAATCGAAGTGACGTTTTGAAAAGGGATTATTTATTATTTAGAGT
>MDKI01086184.1:0-24380 GCA_005239505.1 Nicotiana paniculata | reverse complement strand
ATATATATATATATATATATATATATATATATATATATATCCCACCCGTCCCTTAACCTACATTATAACTTATAAGGTCCTACTTTATCCTAGACTTTGCAAGCTTAAATTAGTCAAGTCTTACACTACGGGCAAGCCTATGGTACAAACTTGGGTGACATAAGAGTTTCTTTGTGAGAGTGAGGGAATTCTTTCAGTATTTGAGTCCTTAAACGATACTTGAATTTATATTAGAGTGTGTGGACTATTTCTCTCTGTGGTTTGTTAGTAAGGGCACATGATTTGCGAAGGACTGGTAAACTCCTTGATTTTTGAGTTGGCACATGTAGCAAGTCATAGTATAGAATATATTAGAGTCAATTTTTGAGTATAGGATGTTAGAAGAGTCACACAAATATTTTAATTAGTCTTGGCATTGGTCTAATAATAAGAAAAAGTGTGAAGAGTAGTTATGTCGGGTTCTAAGCGTTGATATAAACCATTGTCATTGATATGATACTTGAGTATGTTTTGGAATTGTGTTACTAGCCGACGTGCTTAATTTTAAGTTGCTCGAGGACGAGCAAGAGTTTAAGTGTGGGGTAGTGATAAATGATGAAAAATGCATTTTTATGATTATGCTTGCATATTATTTCTTATGAGAGTTGCGGAAGATTACATGTTTATAAACATAAAATATGCTCATTACATGTTTATTGTGTGTAGGAATGAATTTGGATAGAAGTTGACAAGAATTTGATGATTTAATGCAAAAAAAATAATGATGCAAGACCTGGGAGCGTGCCACAATTGGTGCATTGCATGAAGGTAGGCACGAAATGGTACTAGGAGATGAACAAAAAATAGCGAAGTATAGAGGTTGGCACTGGACCTGGAACGCGAAAGAACAAAGAAGAAAAAAGAAATAATTAGGAGCATACTAGAAGTCGCGCGTTGCACCAACTCTAGCACGCGACTCAACGTGTCCTTATTGAATTAGGAGAAATCAAGGACGCCCCAAAACAACCCTAATTGATATAAATACATTATTAAATGTACTTTTGAAGGGGGAGACACTAATTTAGGTTAAAACAACACCCAAGGAGGCATGAATACACTAGGAGCAAGGAAGAAGATTTAACCACAAGTTTTTCCTTCCTCTTCTTATTTTTTATTGTTGGTTATGACTTTTAGTATTGTAGTTTTACATACTATAATGAGTAACAAATTTATTATCTAGACTTTTGATGGAACCTCTTGGAGGATGAATTCTTGTTATATTTTAAGATAATTTAACCTTTGAATTTATTTATTTGTTCAACTACGTGCTTATTTCAGTTGATTGAATGACCATCGATTGACTATGCCTGTCACGACCCGAATTTCCACTAACGCTACACTTTCTAGGCAGGCCAATATTAGAAGTCTTCAACATTTTAAACATTTAAAACTATACGGGATCCAGTACCATTTAATACATGATACCAAATAAGGAATAAAAATTGTGAAACAATACTGCACAATAATACAGATATGTATAACTACTTATGATCTGGGGTCACAACTCACGGACTACTAAGAATTTACTACAAGCATTTGGCTGAAAGGAAAATGTATAACTATTTGTGAACAAAGTAAAACAGTAAATGAATATAAAGGAAGGGACTCCAGGAATCTGTGGACGTCGGCAGATCTACCTCGGCTCTCCTGCGCAGATGTCAGCTACTATCTCAAAATCAGCTCGGACCGATACCTGGATCTGCACAGGAAGTGCAGAGTGCAACATCAGTATAACCGACCCTATGTACTGGTAAGTGTCGAGCCTAACCTCAGTGAAGTAGTGACGAGGCTAGGACAAGACACCACATAAACCTGAACGGTATAATCATGCTAATGGCAACAACGGTAAACATAGAAATAAAGTAGAAATAATGGGAAGGGGACATGCAATGGGGAATCACCATGTAAGAAGTGAGAAACAATAAGAAAAGAATAATTTAAACAGAAAATCACAAATAAATTAAGCAATTAAGACAACAAAGGAAAACTGCACGGCATCACCCTTCATGCTTTTACTCTCAACCTCACCAATATATAAATAGAACGACACGACATCACCCTTTGTGCATTAAATCTCACATAATATACACAACATCACCGTTCGTGCTTTATCACTCTTATATCATGGCACAACATCAACCTTCGTGCATTAAACCTAAATTATCATGGCACAACATCACCCTTCGTGCTTTACACTCTTCCTCACAATATAAATAAATCATGCACGACATCACCCTTCGTGCTTTACACTCTTCCTCACAATATAAATAAATCATGCACGACATCACCCTTCGTGCTTACACTCTTCCTCATTATATAAATAAATTATGCACGACATCATCCTTCGTGCTTTACACTCTTGCTCACGATACAAAAAATCAATAACAACGGGTAGAGATAAGTTTCACGAAGAAACCAATATTTCATCCATGATTAATTTCACAACTTAACATCTCAACTTGAATCAACATTTACAAATTTATCAAACCTCGGTGGAATCGGGTATAAGTCTTCCAACATTTCAATAACAACAATAAGCATGGATAATAGGATTCATGATTTCAAAATTTGAAAGAATGGAATTTCACTCGCATGCTGTGACCCGACCACAAGCATAGGTGCTCGTCACCTCACTTATACAACGTATTCAATAACAAAACACGTAGCAAAGAATCACACAATACCTATTCCCTCAAGCCAAAGTTAGACACAACACTTACCTCGCTCCCAATATCTCTTAACGCTCAATCACCACTTTGCCTTTTAAATTAGCCTCTGAGTCCACAATATCTAGAAAATTTCCAACCAAATGATTCAACATAAGCTTAGGAACCATCCCCAATAACTACAGTTCAATTTAGTTCATATTTTAAAAAAGTCAATAAAAGTCAACACCGGGGCCCGTTTGGTCCAAACCCGACATTCGGACCAAAATACGATTACCCATTCACCCCCGAGCGCGGATACACAATTGGTTTTGGAATCCTACCTCAATTTGAGGTCTAAATCCCCAAATTTCAAAATTCCTAGTTTTCTACCCAAAATCCCCAATTCCACCATAAAAATCCTAGATTCTAGGTTGAAATCTTGTTAAAGGAAGTAAAAGGTTGAAAGAAAAGAGTTAAGAATCACTTACCTATGATTTGGGGAAGATTTGTTCTTTGGAAAATCGCCTCTTGAAGTTTAGGTTTTGAAAAATGGGAGAATGAATGAAAAATCCCGTATAAGTCCGTTTTACTCAGCTGCGGATGTCACAATTGCGTCCTGAGCTTCGCAAATGCGAAGATACACTCGCAATTACGATGCCTTCACACTTCAGCTTCCTTTGCAAATGCGAGTAACGTGTCCCATTTGCGACCACTGGTCCCTTGCAAATGCGCGTCTATGTTTGCATTTGCGAACCTGTGCTTCCCAGACCTCCTTCGCAATTGCGAAGGTAACCGCGCAAATATGAGAACTGCTAGCCTAGCTTATGATCGCAATTGCGATAAAATCTTAGCAATTGCGAACCCTGCTATAATCGCATTTGCGATGCCTGATCTCGCAATTTGATCTCGCAATTGCAAGATCAGAGACCTGCAACAGGTAGTTCTACACCATCAAAATTTTCCTAAGTCCTAAACACCCAATAGCCTATCTGAAACTCACCCGAGCCCTTGGGAGCTCCAAACCAAACATGCACGCAAGTTTAAAAATATCATACGGACTTTCTCGTGAGATCAAATTAAAAAAATAACACCTAGAACTACAGATTTAGCACCAAAACTCATGAATTTCTCAAGAACATTTCAAAATTATTAATTTCTCAACTGGAGGTCTGAATCACGTCATATTAACTCCGTTTATCACCAAATTTCACAGACATGACTTATATATTATATTAAACCTATACAGGGCTCCGAAACCAAAATACGAGCCCGATACCAACAAGATCAAACATTAATCAAATTTAAATCCTTAGAATTTCAGTCTTACAATTTTCATCAAAAATTCATTTCTCGAGCTACGGACCTCGGAATTCAATTCCGAGCATATGCTCAAGTCCCATATTTTACCACGGACCTTCCGGGACTGTCGGAACACAGGTCCGGGTCCATTTACTCAAAACATTGACCAAAGTCAACTAAAAATCACTTTTAAATCCCAAAATTTATTATTTCATAAATTCCACATAAAGTCTTTTCGGATTTAGGCCCGGACTACACACACAAATCGAGGTGAGTAAAAATAAGGATTTTAAGGCTAACGAGTGCGAAATAGAGTCTTAAATCACAAGATGACCCTTTGGGTCATCACAATCTCTACCTCTAAAACTAACGTTCGTGCTCAAACAGACATAGAAAAGTGCCCGAACTGGCGAACAAGTGGGGATATCTACTCCACATGGCAGACTCGAACTTCCAAGTAGCTGCCTCAACATGCTCACCTCTCCACTACACTCGAATTGAAGGGTAGCTCTTCGACCTCAACTGACGAACCTGCCGGTCAATAATGGCTACCGACTCCTCCTAATAAGTCAAATCCTTGTCCATTTGGACAAAATTGAAATCTAACACATGGGACAAGTCACCTTGATATTTCCGGAGCATGGACACATGGAATACCGGATGGAATGAGGATAACCCTGGAGGCAACACAAGTCTATAAGCTACCTCCCCCACTCTCTCGAGGATATCAAATGGCCCGATATACCTAGGGCTCAACTTACCCTTCTTCCCAAATCTCATGAAATCCTTCATGGGAGATACCCGAAGCAGTACCCTCTCCTCGACCATGAATGCCACATCACGAACTCTACGGTCGGCATAACTCTTTTTCTGGACTGATCTGTACGAAGTCGATCCTGTATAATTTTGACCTTGTCCAAGGCCTCCTGAACTAAATCTGTACCCAACAACCGAGCCTCCCCCGGATCAAACCACCCAACTTGCGACTTGCACCGTCTACCATTTAACGCCTCATAGGGAGCCATCTGAATGCTCGACTAGTAGCTGTTATTATAGGCGAACTCTGCGAGGGGCAAAAAATGATCCCATGATCCTCCAAAATCTATAACACGAGCGCAGAGCATATCCTGTAAGATCTGAATAGTACGCTCGGACTGCCCGTCTGTCTGAGGATTAAATGTTATGCTCAACTCAACCCGTGTACCCATCTCACGCTGAACTACCCTCCAAAAGTGCGAGGTAAAATGCGTACCTCGATCAGAAATGATAGAAACGGGCACACCGTGAAGACAGAAGACCTCTCGAATGTAAATCTTTGCCAACCGCTCCGATGAATAAGTACTTTCCACCGGAATGAAGTGTGCTGACTTAGTCAGCCTATCCGCAATAACCCAAACGACATTGAACTTCCTCTGAGTCTGTGGGAGTCCAACAACAAAGTCCATAGTGACACGCTCCTACTTCCATTCAGGAACCTCCATCTGCTGAAGCAAACCACCGGGTCTTTGGTGCTCATACTTCACTTGGTTACAATTCAAGCACCGAACTACATAAACAACTATATCCATTTTATCCTCCTCCACTAATAATGCTGTCGCCGGTCCTGGTACATCTTGGCAGCGCCCGGGTGAATAGAATACCGAGAACTGTGAGCCTCCTCAAGGATTAACTCACGAAGCCCATCAACATTAGGCACACATACACGAACCTACATCCTCAGAACACCGTCATCTCCAACCGTAACCTGCTTGGCTTCACCATGCCGAACTGTGTCCCTAAGGACTATCAAGTGAGGGTCATCATACTGCCGATCTCTGATACGCTCAAACAAGGAAGACAGAGTGACTGTACAAGATAGAACACGGCTGGGCTCTAAAATATCCAACCTCACAAACTGATTGGCCAACGTCTGAATATCTAAAGCTAGCGGTCTCTCACCGACTGGAATGAACGCAAGGCTACCCATACTCAGTTCCTTCCTACTCAATGCGTCGGCCACCACGTTGGCCTTTCCCGAATGGTACAATATAGTGACATCATAGTCTTTCAATAACTCCAACTATATCTTCTGCCTCAAATTGAGATCCTTTTGCTTGAACAAATACTGAAGGCTGCGTAGATCCGTGAAAACCTCACATGACATGCCATAAAGATTGTGCCTCCAAATCTTCAACGCGTGAACAATGGCTGTCAACTCTAAGTCATGGACATGATAATTCTTCTCGTGAACTTTTAACTGCCGAGATGAATATGCAATCACCCTGACCTCCTGCATCAATACCGCTCCGAGCCCCACGCGGGAGGCATCACAATATACCGTGAAAAATCCTAAACTTGATGGTACTTATGAGTCCGTCCTTCCATAAAACTATTTTACAGTTGTTCTTCCATAACACACTTATTTAGTCCGTCCTACTGAAAAAAGTTCGTTAAAAATTTGTCAAAGGGAGTTATGATATGGTATCACAACATACCCCCTAATTCCATTGACTCGTTTGCTATGCTTGCAGACTCCTATGTGAAAGCACACGCCGGGGACATCAAGGTCGAGACCAAGAAGTGTAACGACCCAATTGGTCGTTTTGAGCTACAGCGCGTCATTCCGCGGTTTGAATTCATGAGCAACTCCATTTCAGGTATTATGACTCGTGGGCATGGTCGAAATTGAACTTCGGGAAGTTTAGAGTTAATTGGAAAGAAAATTCTCATTTCAGAAGCCTTAAGTTGGATAAAATTGACTAAGATTGGGATTTTGAGTAAACGACCTCCAAATCGGGATTAGAAGGTTCCTGCAGGTTAGTATGAGGATTTCGGACTTGGGCGTATGTCCGGATCGGGCTTTGGATGAGAGTTTCAGTGTATATTGTGAAAGTCAGTAATTTTGAAGAAATTTCATAAATTTGGGTTGGAAAGCATTTCAGTGTTATTGATGTCTGTTTGGGATTCCGAGTCTGGGAATATCTTCGTATGGTGATTCTGTAGTTGAGAGCGCAAAAGTGAATTCGAATGTCCGTAGGTCATTTTGAAGTCATTTGGCTAAAGATAGGAATTTGAAGGTTTTTGAGAAATCTGACCAGAAGAGGAAATTTTGATCAGGGTCGGAATGCGATTCTGGAAGTTGGAGCAGGTCCGTAATGTCAAATATGACTTGCATGCAAAATTTGGGGTCAATCAGACGTGATTTGATAGGTTTCGGCATCGGATGTGGAAGTTTAAAATTTCAAGTTCTTAAAGTTTGAATTTTAGTGCGATTCGTGGTTTCGATGTTATTTGACGTAATTTGAGGCCTCGAGCAAGTTCGCATTATGTTTTGGAGCAGGTTGGTGTAATTGGACGGGGTCCCGAGGACCTCAGGTGGATTCCGGGTGGTTAACGGATCAAGTTTGGAGTTTGAAGAAGTGTTGAGGTTGCTGTCATCTGGTGTAACCGCACCAGCGAGGCTTTGGCCACAGGTGCGGCTTTGGCGCCGCATGTGCGAGATTTTGCTAGCTTGGCTGGGAGCGCAGGTGCGATGCAATTTCCGCACCTGCGAAGGTGCAAATACGGACAATGGGGCGCAGGTGCGAGTTTTGGCTGGAGCTGAGGAAGCCGCATGTGCGGGAGTTTGGCCGCACCTGCGGGAGCGCATGTACGAAGGTTGGATTGCAGGTGCAGAAATGAGGCCTGGGCAGAATGTTTTAAAACGAGAATTTTTCCATTTCTCCTCCTATTTTCATTTGGCATGGGCGATTGCGGGGAGCTTCAAGGAGGGATTTTTGTCAAGGATCACAAGGTAAGTCATTCCAACTCATTTTAAGTTAAATGCATGGTCTAGGTATGGATTTGAGTATGGGAATTTGTGGAAAATATGGAATTCTGAAAAAAACCTAGAAATTTGGTAATTTGGATGTTAGCCACGAATTTGAGCATGAATATTTGAGTAAATTTTATATTTGAGCTAGTAAAGTTATGGGTAGAGTTTATCTTCGAGAAATTTCGGGATCCGGGCACGTGGGCCCGAGGGCATTTTGGTGAATTCCGTGAGCGGAGTTGGGGATTTATATAATTTGAATTGTTGCAAAGATTAGAGTATATTTTCATTGTTTTGTTGTTATTTGGATAGTTTTGGGGCGTTGTGCGTCCATTGGAGTCGTCGGAATGGCTTGGAAGCCGGTTATAGAATTTCGGAGCGAGGTAAGTCTCCGTTCTAACCTTGTGAGAGGAAATTGTCCCCATAGGTAAACTAATTAAACATGTGCTACTATTTTTGGGGGCTACATATGGACGAAGTGACGAGGGTCCTTGCGTAGCTATTATGCTTATGTCCGGGTAGTCTAGGAACCACTAGCATGCCTTACGTGTTGTACATGTGATCCTGCCAATAATATTAGACTGATAATGCTATTGAATTGGTAATTTATTTACTAAGAAGGCTAGAGTGTACCTTTCTTAATCATTTAGAAAGAGAATTAAGTCCTCCGTGGATAATTGTATTCCTTATAAGTTTATATTATTGAATAGTATTAAACTTGGAAAATGAATTTCGAGAAAAGATTTTAAATACTATTTTTATGACTTTTAAAAGAGAAATTTGTCATTTACTTGGAAATGTTTTTTCCCGATGTAGTCGGGGTGGAATGTTGATTGTGCATGACTGTGTGTGATTGCTTCGCAATTTACATTCCGCGAGCGAAGTGCTATTTCCCCCCACTCTCATGGGAGCGGGACGTACGCCACATCGAGATTGAAATATACATTATGGTTAATATTGTGTGTGCATGTGACCGCTTCGCAATTTACATTCCGCGAGGGAGTGTTATTCCCCCCACTCTCATGGGAGCGGGTCGTACGTCACAGCGAGATTGAAAGATGTAATTATGGTTCGGGCCCTTCGACCCTCGGCAGTGAACATATATGATTATTATGATGGCTCAAGCCGGTTGTCCTTATCCTGTATGCGCATGTTAAATTGTTAATGATTTCATGGATTTTGAAGTGACAAGATATTTGGGGGAAAGGGAGGTAGTAAATGTTTATTTAAGATATTTGGGGGAAAATGAAGTAGTAATTTTTTACTTAAGATATTTGGGGCAAAGTGAAGTAGTAATTGTTTATTTACGTTCAGTATTTATTTGAATTACAGTTATCTTTAATGTTTACTGTTTTAACATCCTCGTATGACTATTAATGATATCATATCTTGTTAGATTATTTTGTTGGAACTTAGTGAGTGTCAAGTCGACCTCTCGTCACTACCTCTTCGAGGTTAGGCATGATACTTACTGAGTACACGTTGTTTTCGTACTCATGCTACACTTGCTGTGCATTTTTATTGCACAGGTACTTTCATAGCGATGTGGCTGGTTTGGGGACTTAGGCGAGCTGCATCATTCGGAGGCGACCCGCAGTCGGCAGAGTCTCCCTCTATGTATTGTATTCTCATTGTTATTCCTTGTCCAATTTGTATTTCGGACAAGTTTTGTACAATTTTGTAAAATTCTTAGAAATTGCTCATGCACTTGTGACACCGGTTTCTGGGATGTGTTTTCTAAAAATGGAGTATTAAACTGTCGTATTTACTTAGCGGCTTTTATTCAGTTATCATGTAATAAAGTGAAGGGTAATGATTTCAAAGATGCTAAAACAGGAATTTATATCAGTTATTAAATGATTGACTTGCCTGACAGTGATGTTCGTGTCGTCATGACCTTATGGATTTTGGGTCGTGACAAGAAACAAACTTTTTAAAAGTGCAACAGAGAGATAATGAGATGCTCGGGGAATTCATGTGTCATAACCCGATTTCTAACCAAGTCATAACCGGGACTCGGGGCCTTAAAGCTAACCGAGCGAACCATCTTGTATTTTCTATTCTGTTCTATTTTCTATTATGCAATGGATCTCAACACAATTCGATATGATTTAAAGTTAGTACTTTTCTAAATTTTCAAATGAAATAGTATTCTGAAAAGAAATTCATTCTGCTATCTAGAATACATTAAAAATAAATGTAATACAAAGTGGACACCCATGACTCTATTCTGACTGTCTATGCAGCCTCTAAGAAATACTAAAATAATAAGATAAAGTTATGGAATCAACGAACTCCACAAACTAAAATGGAGCTCACCAAATTTTCTGGTAATGGGAGGAGAATATCCTAGCTCGTAATCGACTTACCTGCAAAATCTGTGCCTACATTGACATAGGTCAATGTAGTTTCCCATGTAGAGAATGTCAGTACACCACAATGGTACTCAGTAAGTAAAGAAATCCTCCCACTAAAGCAGGAATGAGACTCTGAAAGAATTATGTATGCATGACATAAGAAAATTCTAAAAGCTTTTGATGAAGAGTTGAAACAAACAACTCATATATCTAGTATAATGTTGTTCTTGATATCATTCATAAAAATTTTCTTCTTTATGAAAAAAATATAAAATTCAAATAGATAAATATTTAAACTTTCTCGGAACAATCCTTGTAAATTTATAAAGCATTTTCTTTTCTTTTGTTTTCTGGGGATTTTCATTGATTCTGACATTCTTTTTGATTCTGATTTTGATTCTGAAAAATGTCTCCATATGACCAACGTGGTGGATGATCCCAGCCAGATCGCCTGGACCCCATTCATGTGGTGCCTCAGAGTTCAAAGTTCTAGCATGCTCGCGTTCTTGTGCCTTACCAGGGCACTTCTATCATAGTGACCAAACCAACGGTACACTAATCTCCTACTCTGACACGAGTAGTTTCGGGGAAACATAAACCACTAAAGGCTATGAACCCTTCTCAGAGATCTAAGGAAACTCCCAAAATATTCTCCTGAGTAATTCTTGTATCACAAAATTTAAAACAATGATATAACTTCACAGTTCTCATCAAAACAGTTTCATAAAATCATGTAAAAGAAATTTTCATAGACTATACATTTAAGAAATATATGAAAGTCATGAATGCATGAGACACGATTTATGGAACATCAGACTATTCTTGAGTTATGAACCTTGATAATGATCTAAGATCTTTTCTACAATTCTACTGGATAATGTGATCCCACTCGTTCCATTCAGATCCCACATTAACACCCTGTACAGTCTAACAATAACTTATGGCATGATCTTTATGAGAAGAAAACTTTAGTAAAAACATTGTCTCTACTCACCTTGATTCCTTGCTTTTGAATACCTTCATTTGCTCCGATCCAATAAGTTCAACTCACCAAACAAATCCATATATAGTTAATTAAATAATCGATATTAGAAGTTCCAAGATTTCAAAAAATATAGAAACCCTAGGTTCGATTCTTCTCTCCTTCTAGGGTTCATTGTTAATCTAAGTTCTTGTAGTAGTTTTTAGGAACAAATATAAACCATAAATCTCTCTTAACAATTGTGGTTGAAAGCGGTTATGAAACTTACCTTGACTTTCATAGATTCTCGAACCTCCGACATTCACAAAATCCTAGGTTAGCAAAGAGACCTTGTTCTTGAGTTCTTGTTGAGAATCTAGCAATTTTGAGATGGAATACTGTTAGAATTGATGATTGGAAGTAGTATTCTAATGTTAATCGCATTGAAAACTCATCTTAGTAATCTGAAAACCCATGGATGACTTGAGGATGAGAAGGAAGGTTTAATCTTTAATGAATGAGGCGATTTTCTCTCTCCATGACCCTTTAATTTCAATTTCACACCTTCGGCGTCACGGTCCGCGCCCAACACCAAATAAAACGCCCCAAACATTTTACTTCTGACTTTGGCATTTTGATTCGCGCCCGGCGCCCCCCTGGGCGCCCAAAATGCGGCCCATTTTTCTAACAGGATAATCTTCAGTAAAATGACTATAACTCTTTATAGGAATATCAAAACGACAAATGATTTGAAGTTATAGAAGATCGACTTCAATGGCTTTCATTTGATATATAACTCAAATCTCAATTTATTATAATTGATATATATGCTCATTAAAACTTAGGTCATGTGCGTCTAAGGTTATTTTCATCCCTTAAACAACTCCAATGGATTCCAATTTACTCCTCTCCTCTTATAACCATCCATTCAACATTCTAAATATAAGATTTATGTATTTTATGCCTTCATAACTTTTCACACATCTTTATGCCCAACTTAGATATTGACTGAGAACATAATACTGAGCAAAAGTTTCCTGGGGCTTCAGAATCTTCCCCCCTTATATGACATTTTTCCTCGAATGTCAAATGAATCACTCAAAGTTAAAATTCCTAGCGTTAGCTCTTTGTATTTTTTCCATAGTTTACCTACAACGCAAAATTTTCCCAACACTTTGAATTCTTATAATTTCTATAGTGCCTCCTTTGGAACTAGATCAACCACAACATTTTCAACATGTCAAATCTCAATTTTTATATCTCATACGACTATCCAACTACAACTCAAAAATCCAGGCCACTCATGATCACACATAGCAATAAAAATATGTAAATATGTAGGTAGAAAAACTTTTCGAAACTTGAAACACTTACATACCTCTTCCCGAAATAAATGATGGTACTTTTTCTTCATGTCTTCTTCTGCTTCCCATGTAACCTTTTATAAGTCTTTCTTTAGCCTATAATTTCTTGAGGATAACATGGAGCATGACTTTATGTACATAGATCTTTTATGACCTTGAAGAGAAATTATATAATATTAAAAAAAATATAAGTTCCCCTATATATCGTATGAATCTACTATACAAATTTAATTTCACAATAACCTCCATCGTTTGTTATTCAACCTCTATGCTCGAATTAGCCACTCTTACTATTCTGGTTTGTGATATGACCGTACTCACTATTACACTTCTTTCCTAATCCTTTCTCCATGAAAAGACACATATATGTTGGGAAATTCACCCTCTATTGTAGGTCTGCTCATAAAAATCATAAAGATACATCGGAAAACATGACTCATATTTAGGCACTTCTTTCTTGGTTTTTTTTCTGAAAAAAAGTTTAGGGGGATTGAGACATCACCTCCCTTTTCTCCTCAGAGTAGATGTACTTTACTTATATATCCTTTATAATATACCATATTTTTTGGAACCTCAATCTCAGGATGCAATTCTTCCATATAGAACTTTTGCTGGCCTTTAATCGTTTTATATCTAGCATTCCTTTTATCCGTTTTGGGTCTTAAGATACCACTTATCTTATCAGGTTCCCTATATCAATTAGGAGACTCTACCTTCTTCCCACTCGATTATTACAAATAGAACTACTTCTGACCTTGTGACAATATCTAGTTTCGTGAGTTACTTGTTCTACGTATGTGCTATTATCCACCTTCATATGACTTGTGACAAACGGTGCAACATAAACTCTAGAACATCTATGTATGTTCTTCATCTTCTCATATTTTTTAATTTCTTGAAATTACCCAAATATAGTGGTGCTCTTCTACCATCCTTGAGATTAATACAATTAAATGTCTGTCATGCCTCATTTATTGGCACCATTCTCAACTTTATCATGCAATCTTCTGTACGATAGGCACATGTGAGGGCTACGACATCACATAGATTAGGCGCTCTAGCGTACTCTGCTCTAGCTCTTTAGCTAACAATACTCGACTACTATTTTAGCATTTGATGCTATTAACACTTTAACACTTCATCCCTTTGTCTTGCGCTATATGTGCGCTTACGATATTCATTTTTCTGCGGCATCTCTCATCTCACCCTGTTAATCCCTTGATACACTCTAATCTACTACAACTTCCATGGTGCCTTTATTTTACTTTTTGTATTTAACCCATATTATACAAGAACCTTTTATATTTGTGTACATACTTTGACCTGTCATATACGTCGATGATCATTTGCTAGCCAAAGATAAATGGTTTTGGCCTTTATCCTTAAAAGAGGATGTTAATTCATTTTCTAGTATGAGTCTATGGTTCTGATACCACAAACATTGCAATTATATGTATTTACTATCTATTTGTTTCTCAGATGGATGAGGTATTCTCTTATTGGTCCTATCTCATACCATTTTTACTTATAACAATTCACCTTTGAATGAATTGGACGTGTTCTTTACCCTTCTGTGTGCTTCATATGATTCTTCCTCAATTGTAGATGTTTCATTTAAGTAACCTAGTAATCAATCACTATTCTCGTAAAGAGATATTTCTTTCATGCATCCATATCCATTTACTTTAATACTTACCTCGAATATTGGATTTTTGAGTACTATTGGTCTATATTTATCCTAGTATCATCAACCTCTCTTTATATGTGCTTTCCCCGCACATTCAATCCCTCCATAATATTCAAGACTTCCTTGATTTCATACTTTGTAGATGAACCCATTGCCGTTTCGTTACTCACATCTCTTAATACTATTAGTTAGTCATGATCTCATCTAGTGGCTTATTTTTCTTCTAGTTATCTTCCTCTTTAAGATATATCTTCTTATTCCATGGTCTAGATCATGCAATATGTAACACCTGACAACTTATTTGATCAATTGGCTCACTCGTCTTGGTCCCTCTTGACCTTTTTTTCCCAAACTTCACGGCACTTCAAAATTTCTAATCTTATGTCTAAACATCATATACCATCCAATTTATTGCATTAGGGTGCTGTAAATCACCTTGATACTATTTCTTAAAATGTTCTATTCTATTTTGAATCACATTTAGATGAATTTGAGAAAGTGAGTCTCTTTGATAAAGTCGTATGCCAACCCTCAAAATCTATGCTGCATTGATACAATTACTTGTGTGCATCATGAGAAATATATACTTCATATAATCTCGCTTTTATTTTCATGCATATATTTATGAAATTTCTTGGGGTATTCCGAAACTAAACTTCTAACTTGGAGGCTAACTTTTCTGATATCTTTCAATGATATTATGGCACCACAGCCAGGCTGAATATCTATCTTATTAAAATACATAAATATCATACGTTCTCATTATGTATATGCCTGCATGCTGTAAATTATGAGCTTAGCTCGTTGACATGCGATTATTCTCAAGCTTAACCTTAAGTCATATTAGGCATTACTGGCGATGATCAAAATATTATATAGTTGAGATTCAAGTCACCCCATAACATATCTCTAAATCTCTCATATCTATGCCAGCTTCAAAACATATCAGTATCACCTTTTAGAACCTTATGGTCTTAATCCCACCCATCACACTTGTATCTTATAGGAAGTATATTGTTCGCTTCATCCATTTTCTGTAGCATTCATTCTTTCCAAAATGTAAGGGTGACTTTTAGAGTTTTCTCATGACCGGGCATTGTATCTTTAAAGAGTTTGGTGTTGTCATTCTGCTGTGGTTCGCCTCAGGATGGTAATTTATCTCAACTTTCAAATCCCGAGGTCATGTCTTTTTGTACTTCTTAAACTCTAGTAGACCATGCATGCACTTCAAAAGATCTATTCATTGTTTTACTCATAGGTTCTCATAAAAATAATAAACTACCCATTTCTTCTTACCATCTTCATCATCTAAAGGGCATTTTTTGATATGAACCACAAAGTACTCGTTGCAACTACCATAAGTTTCATCCTAAGAGTATGTACAATTCTTATCTGACCCCCGTACATAACTTATTAGCCTCATTGTTTTGAACAAAATTTGATCTCAACTCAAGGACAAAATCTGGATATATATTTCATTTGCCTAATCTCTTCACATTAATAGTAGCATATGCCATGGCTGACCTCCTTGGTATATAGTTGAATCTGTACATAGCTTAAGGATATAGTCTTTTGTCGTGTTACTACTAAACTTACTAGCACCACTCGATGCCTTAACTTGACCGAGCGAACCATCTTGGCTTTTCTAGTCTGTTCTATCTCTGTTATGCAATGCATCTCAACGCAAGTCGATATGATTTAAAGTAAATACTTTTCTAAAATTTCAAATGAAATAGTATCCTGAAAAGAAATTCATTCTACTATCTTGAATAAATTAAAAAAATAAATGTAATGCAAAGTGGACACCCATGACTCTCTTCTGACTCTGTCTAAGAAGTCTCTACGAAATACTGAAATAATAAGACAAAGTTCGTGAATCAACGAACTCCATGAACTAAAATGGAGCTAACCAAATCTTCTGGTAATGGGAGGAGAATATCCTAACTCGTAGCCAGCTAACCTGCAAAATCTGTGCCTACATTGACATAGGTCAATGTAGGTTCCCATGTAGAGTATATCAGTACACCACAGCGGTATTCGGTCCCACTAAAGCAGGAATAAGACTCTGAAAGAAGTATGCATGCATGATATAGGAAAATTTTAAAAGCTTTTGATGAAGAGTTGAAACAAACAACTTGTATATCTAGTATAACGTTCTTCTTGATGTCATTCATAAAAATTCTCTTCTTTTCTTTTCTATTCTTTTATGAAAAAAATATAAAATTCAAATAGATAAATATATAAACTTTTTCGGAACAATCCTTGTAAATTTTCTAAAGCATTGTCTTTTCTTTTCTTTTCTGGGGAGTTTCATTGATTCTGACATTCTTTCTAATTCTGATTCTGATTCTGAAAAAATTTCACCATATGATCGGTATGGTGGATGATCTTAGCCCGTTCGCCTGGACCCCATTCCTCTGGTTCCTCACAGCTCAAGGTTCTAGCATGTGCGCATTCTTGTGCCTTACCAGGGCACTTCTATCACAGTGCTCGAGCCAACGGTACGCTAATCTCCTACCCTGGCACGAGTAGTTTCAAGGTAACTGTTGGTCTCCCAAGTAGACACAAGTATACGTGGTCGTCAAGCAATAAGGTGACTCGAAAGTCAGATGTCGAACCCACAAAGACTTAGATTGATCGTTAACTAAGAAAACTAAAATCAATTAATTGTCCAAGATAGTTAAGAGTGGTATTTTTTTATTAATCTACTATTGCGGAAATTAAGCAAATGACAACTAAATTATCAAGAATTCAATTGTGTATGACGAGATTTTTCTTCAGAGGAGATGAAAATTCCAGGGCTGTGGTTGGTTTATCATTCCTATTAAGTTCAATAATAGCACTCATTAATCCAGATTATCTATGGTTGCTAATTAACCGGATTGTTTATATGAATAGCATGTTCCCACAATACTACTCGTCTGCCCATAATATATCAATCCTATATTCCTATGGTATTGAGTCTATCATGAAAGAATATAATACGGTATTTAATTAAGCAAGACTATTAGGTATATTCCTATCCTAACCGTGAAATCGTTCCCCGAGCCACGTGTTCAGAAACAATATTTCTCTAGTTCTACTCTAATCTAAACACGGCTTTCGCAAACATAACATAGATAGTAGGGTGAATTGGTAGCTACAATAATTCACAGTAAAACTAGAGTTAAAGAAACAACCACAAGATGATAATTCGAATTAATGAAGATGTAATTAATAAACGTTAATAATCATGTCAACCACAACCCTAGAACGTAGAGTGCTTACTAGTCATGTTCGTAATAATAGTTTTCCAAGTCTTTTGTATAAACAAATTACAAAGAAAAGATAAAGGGATGAAGAACTCTATGATTTTCTCCTCCAAAAGTTGTCCACTTGATGTTCTTGCCTCCTGTCACAAAACTTTTCTAAAAGTGATGTTTAATAACTATTTATATGTGTAGGGAAAAGACCCAAACGAAATAACCAAGTCCAAAACTAAATAGGAGACAAAATAGGATTTCAAAACCCGGAACACCCTCGCTACAGGCCTCGCCTCGCGAGAGAAAACGCGAGCTCCACCTCGCAACAACACTGGCGTCGCAAGCTCTCACGCGAGATTAATCCCTCACGTTGCAACATTTAACGCTAAACTTTAGCCTATGCGACGCATGCTGTTACTTCATTTCAATTCTTCGCTGCTTCAATTCTTCACTGATTTGTTTGCCTAACTTTTCTTTCCTTCAATTCATTTGTTGTCTTTTACCTTCTTTCTTTTCATTTCTTTGTTTTGTTTTGTCTTTCTTTAATTTTCTTTTCAAATATTAATCATCACTCCATCATCACATAATCACGACAAATAATCACGAGCCAATCATGTAGTGCATAAAATATACATAAAATCTCTACTTTGCTCCCAATTTTGTCTTCACGTACCTACACATAAAATAAACTCAATTAAGTACGAATATAGTATAGTTTAGCATTAAAGCACCTAAAATGTAAGGTAAGTAATGCACTCAAAATATGTAGTTATATCCAAACATCACTACCCCATACTTAAACGTTGCTCGTCCTCGAGCAATTAAACTACACTTTATATATACACGGCTTTTTAAAATAATTCTCCTAACTCATCACACCAAGAATCTTTAAAATAGACTAAGCACACGGGTGTAACATTTCACCTCAAGATTTGACTCACAAGTGCCATACATTATTCACAACTCACTCACTTACTCTAACATAGAGGTCAATGACATTACCTTTCCTTGATGAATCAAGTTCCCTCACACAACAAAAAAGATTAGTTCCACACACGAAAAAATTTAAGAACTAGTAGGAACTCAAGATAGAAAGAATTCACTCACTCTCAGAAATAACATTCATATTCTACAAAAGATGCGCCATAGTCTTGCCCGTAGGATACATTTGGATATAAGAGTGACTACACCTCCCTAAGCACTTTAATACATACACTTTAACATTTAAACCCATACTTATGTCAAACCATAAGTCCACCTTCACATCAATGTATCTTAACTCTATACTTCTTTAAACACAATTATATCAAGAGTCACCACCATCAAGGAATATTTTAGAAGGGATAGACACTTTGAAAGCTCCATGGTGTGATGGATTCAACTCATTTTTCTTTCTGAAAACCTGGCACATACTGGGGGATGAGGTAACTAATGAAGTGCTTAGTTTTTTTTAGGCAGCTGATATGTATGGTCCTATAAATTGCACTTATGTCACATTGATACCAAAGGTGAAGCGTCATGACACTATCAAAGAATATCAGCCTATATCCTGCTGGACAACTTTATACAAAATCATTTCCAAAATGATAACCAACAGATTGCAACATGTCATGGATCATTTAGTAGACTGCAGTCAGAATGCTTTTGTTCCTAAAAGGATCATCCATGATAATGTGGTATTAAGTCATGAGCTCATCAAAGGTTATGGTAGAAAGGAGTATCACCAAGGATAATGATGTAAATTGATATGCAAAAAGATTATGATTCACTTGAATGGGATTTTTTGGAGCAGATATTGTCAAGTACGAACTTCCTAGGAAAGTTTATAACATGGATTAACAGATGCATCAGAATAATCTCTTACTCTATTGTTATAAATGGAAATCCAACACCACCTTTTGAGGCTAAAAAAGGACTTAGGCAGGGTGATTCATTATCTCCTTATCGTTTGTGCTTGCCATGGAATATCTCACCAGATTACTCAAAACATTAAAGGGGAACCCAGAGTTCAATTATCACCCTAGATGCGAGAAATTGGAAATAATACAACTTGGATTTGCAGATGACCTACTCATGTTTTGCAGAGGAGATGTGGTATCAACTTCATTGCTATTTGAACACTTCCAGCAGTTCTCAAGAGCATCTGGATTGATTGCCAACATTAATAAGAGTAGCATATACTTTGGGGGAGTGCATGATCATGTAAAGACTGAAATAATGTAGCTGCTTGGTTTCTCTGTTGGCACTCTACCTTTCAAATACGTTGGAGTGCCTCTAAGTTCCAAAAGGTTGGCTGTAGCAAAATGCCAACCTTTGACTGATCGTATGCTCGGAAGAATAACTAACTGGACTGTCAGGTTTCTATCATATGCTGGGATACTGCAATTAATTAAAAGCGTGCTCATAGCTATATAGTCTTATTGGTCACAGATATTTCAGTTGCCTAAGGAAATAATCAACAAGATATAAGCTGTTTGTCAGACATTTCTCTAGACGGGTAATACAGAAATTAAAAATAAGGCTTTGGTCTCATAGAATAAACTGTGTTTACCTAAGACGACTGGGGGATGAATTTTACTGATATTCACATATGGAACATAGCTGCAATTCTGAAACACTACTGGAATATGGCTCAAAAGAAGGATAAATTTTGGATTAAGTGGGTGCACACTTACTATGTAAAACACAAGGATATGAGGGAGGTAGATGCTAAGAATACCTCGTGGGTTATCCGAAAGATCATCAATGCGAGGAAATACTTGGAAAAGGCAGAAGTGAAGATAAAAGAAGCTGTGGTGGACGGAAAATTCTCAATAAGGAAAAAGTACAATATGCTAAGAGGAGAATTCCCAAAAATAAGGTGGAAGAAACTGATATGCAATAATCAAGCAAGTCTAAAATGGGTGTTCATACTATATTTGGCGGTTCAAGAAAGATTATACACTAAGTATTGGATGATAAAATGGGGATAGCTAACTGATCCAAAGTGTGTGTTATGCGAAGAAGAGCATGATAGCCATCAACATTTATTCTTTAAATGTAGAACAACTGCAAAGGTATGGCTATGTATTCTGAAATGGCTGGGCATCAACAAGGATCCTATGGAATGTAGGGAAGATATAGATTGGGCTAGTATACAAGCTAATGGCAAGAACTCAAATGCATAAATATACAGGATGAGCTTGGCTTGTACAACCTATCAAATTTGGCAAGAGAGGAATTGCAGAATCTTTCAACAAAAGAAGAGGAAGATAGAAGAAATAGTAAGAACAATTGTGTAAGAAGTACATTGTAGAGGTATAATTAAGACTAAACTGGGAAACCACTTACAGAAGATAAATTTTTATCCGAGTATGTAAGGATATAGGGAGTAGGCTGATGTTAATTAGATGAAGTTGAGATAGTGATAGAGCTAGAGTTGGGATCTATGTCAACTCTAGGGGTTTTTGAAATACTTGTAAATATTTTCTCTGGTAATAAAATTCGATAATTACCAAAAAAAGGAATATTTTTCACAGCAATTCAACTATTTTTTTCTTTTTTTCTTTTTCAATTCAAGTGGCTCTTACTTTTTCAAAACAGTGCACATTTCTCCTTGTTTCATTAGTTCCACTAAAAAGCCAAAACAACCACCCCACACTTTAACTGTTATAAAGTTCATAACAATTATGTGCTCATGAGAGGTGAAAAGGTTCAAATAGATAGTTAATTCAAAAAAAATAAGCAAGGCTTGTAATGTGGTTGTTAAAGAAACAGGATTACAGGCTCAACGAGGTTAAGTGCGATACATAACAGTTACGCGGGTAAACTATATATATCTAGCTCAACAAAGAAACACCTATATCACTTCCAAGACTGAACAAAACTACTATTTCGCTTTGCAAATACACGGGGCAAGTCCTAGACATCAAATGCAATGCACAGAATAACACACAAACCTCACTCACACATGGCACATAACTCACTCAGGATTGGACTCATCAAAACACTCTAGTCAAAGCAGTTAAGCCAATTATACAATTTAAGATACTTATACAAGAGTCAAAAACTAAGCCTAAGCGTCACAGCCAAAGTACCCACCATTCTCAAGGCATAACAAAGTCAAGAGATATTGCTTCAATTCAATTCATCACAATAGATCCTACTCTAAAAAAACTACCTACATCCGATTCAACCAAAACCCTTGAAAAAGAACCGTGACACAAAGAAAAACCAAGGGGGAATTACTACACTACCTACAAAGAAAATCTTTTTGTCCTTTTTATTTAGACTTAAATCCCTCAAGAAAACTGTCTAGGAGATCCGTCGTCGGGAAGAGTCCAATTTTTTTACTTTTAATTTTTTTTCTCCAAATTTTTCATAGCTACTAAAATATTACACAACTACTAAAATAAAAATAAGAAGTTAACATTTTTCTATATCCTACTACTAATTATCTAGAAAATTCTCTCACCCCACACTTAAAAGAGTAGAGTGTCCCCAATGCACAAATAAGCAAAACAATAACAAGGGTGGACAAGAAACACCCTGAAAGAAAGCAATAGCGGCGGGGTACTCAGACTTCCCCCAAGCATGATCTGTTGTGTGGAACTCCACACTTATTTCTCACATCCAACTCGCTTTTGAACTCTTCCAATGGCTTTGCTTCCCATTCTTATAATCCTATAAAACAAAAACAACACTACAACAATAATAAGATAAAAAAATAAAAAAAAATAAAGTAGTAACGATGGGTTGCCTCCCAACAAGCGCATGTTTTAATGTCGCGGCACGACACTGCTACTCTGTTGAGGCTGGGCGTTTTCTTTTCTTCTTTATCCCATTAAGTCTAACCTTTTTACACGCTCTTAGAAGGTCTCCTTTTTCATCTCTAGCTCTTTTCTCAACCATCTTTACACATTCAGCTTGCAACACCACCTCCTCCAACTCAGTTGTCCTATCCGAATCACTATATTTCACATAAGGATTATGCTCTATCCCCTTCAGTTCTACCGCAGTAATAATGCACAAGTCTTCATAATGCTTAGGGAGATTAAGTGCCTTGTAACACATTAAAATTGATTTCCTCATCGCCAACTCTCATCTTCCACTTCCCTTCCCTAACATAAATAAGTGCTCTACCAGTGGCTAAGAATGGTCGCCCCAAAATAATGGGTACTTCCTCATCTGCCGCGTAATGAAGACTAATAAAATCAGCAGGAAGAATAAACTTTCCCACTCGAACTACACATCCTCAATAATTTCTTTTGGCATAACTAGTGATCTATCAGCCAACTGCAAAGTGATTGTAGTAGGTTTAAGCATATACAATCCGAGTTTCTTGAACAAAGAGGATGGCATCAAATTCATACTAGCTCCTAAATCACACAGGGCTCTACTAACTTCTTGTGTTCCGAGAGACAGAGGAATTGTAAAACACCCAGGATCCTTCAACTTACAAGGAAGTTTATTATGAACTCTAGTACTGCACTCTTCCGTAAGTGCGTCTGTAACTCTGCATGTCTTCACTTATTTGCCACAATATCCCTGAGATACCTCGCATACTTAGTCACTTCCAAAAAAATTTCCACCAACGGCAAATTCACACGCACTTAGCTCAAAATATCTAAGAATTTCTTGTACATAGAATCATCTTTTTTCTTTTGAAGTCTTTGTGGAAATGGAGGTGATGGCCTTGTCACAATTTCTGGCTTTTCTTTCTTATTATCCTCAATGGGCTTAGGAACTAATTCTCCTTCAGGTCTAGCTGTATACTTCTTTTTCTCTGGAACTTCTTCTAGTTCTCTTCAATTTCTCAAGGTAATCGCATTGTCTTGAGCCTTAGGATTTGTAACGACCCGATCAGTCATTTTGCGTTATCGGACCTTGTTCTCCCAAACGAAACTTCCCATAGCGTCTTATGTGATTTATGACTTGTGGGGACGAGTTTTCCGGGATTCAGAAGTGTTTAGAGTGCTATAGGAACATTTAGTTCCTTAAGGTTGGCCTTTAACGTCAAATTTGACTTTGGTCAATATTTTTAGTAAACAACCTTGGAATCAAGTTTCGACAATTCCGGTAGCTTCATATGATGATTTCAGACTTGGGCATATGTTCGGAATGGGTTTTGGATGACCCGAGAGCATTTCGACGCCCAATATCGAAATTAGAGCTTCCTTAAGTTTGGATTTTGGTTGGGAACGTGTTTTTGTGTTATCGAAGTCCGAACGGAATTCCAAGACCGGGAATAGTTCCGTTATGTCATTTATACTTTCTTGAAAAATTTGGTGTCATTCCGAGTAGTATAGGTCGGTTCGGCACATTGAAAGCGAATTTTAGAACTTTAAGTTCAAAGTTTGGTTCAATTTGGTTTTGGGGTCGAATTCTAAGTTTCGTTGTTGTTTTTCACGTTCCGAAAATTCGAGTCCGTATCATGAATACAAACCTGCAACTGCCTTTGGACGGGGTCCCGAGGGGCTCTGGTGAGTTTCGGACCCCTCAGAGTTAAATTCATAAACCAGATTTTTAACGTACTAGTTTTCTTCAGTGTGATCGTAGGGTGGTAAATGCCCTGTGCGTTTGCACAATAGGCACCAAAATCGCGATGCGTTGGGATCCTGACCCAATGCGATCACAAACCCCATCCGTGTTTGCACAAGAGCCCAATCTTGGGCCAGCCCAGCTATTCCTTACCCTGTGCGTTCGCAGGTCTCACTCCGCATTCGCACAGAAGGCCCATGAGGGCATGGTCACTTAAAGCTCTGCGATCTCACTGCCCAGGCTGCGATCGCATAGAGTAGGCCACTGGGCAGTGTGTTTTTATACACGAGATTTAATTCATTTCCTCATCTTCTTCTTCTTCATTGGGATGATATTCAGCATTCAAAAGGGGCAAACGACCTAGTTACTGAAGGTAAGTAAATTCTACTCTAATATTAGCTTCATGTATGAATTACAAGCTAAATTAACTACCTAAATTAGTGAAAACTAAGGATTTGGGGTAGTAACCTAGGG
>MDKI01184584.1:0-28862 GCA_005239505.1 Nicotiana paniculata | reverse complement strand
TTAGATAGATATTTTGGTTCGGTCATTTATACATCTTGCCTTTTTACTTATTAGACCGGTGGTATCTTGACTAGGCCTCGTCACTACTTCACCAAGGTTAGTCTTGATACTTACGGGGAACCGCTGTGGTGTGCTCATACTACACTTCTGCACATTTTTGTGTGCAGCTTCAGGTTATGGTTGTTGGTAGTTGCGTAGATTGTTGATGAGGAGACTCAAGGTAACCTGCTGCTGCGTTCACAGGTTTCGGAGTCACCTTTCTATTTTATTTCTACTCAACTGTACTTACTTACTCCTAGACAGTTGTATTTAGATTTGATCGAAAGATTTCGTAGAGCTTATGACTTGTACTTACCAGGTTTTGGGAAATTGTAAACTCTATCAAGAATTCTATTTCAAAATTTTTAAAATTCCTTTATTATTATTGTTGTTCAGTGGAAATGTTAGGCTTACCTAGTCCCTAAGACTAGGTGCCATCACGATACCCAACAGATGAGAATTTGGGTCATGACATATGTGGCGACGTATGTGGTCGGGTGAGTAGGTGTTTCATATCTTTGGCGAGCATATGGGCGAGCTCTTGGTACCCACGTTCTACTTGTGTTAGGATGTCTTCGAGTCGCCGTACAGTCCTTTGCTTATGGAGATTTTCTTATTGTAGTCGATTCTTTCTGAGTCGTTTGTCTATTATTTGCACTACGCTATGGTGTGTGTGGTTCCCCTCGATTTGGCCGCTGCCGTAAGAAGGGATTTAGAGTCGTTGTCGGCTGGTTTTTTACTCGTATACTCGTGGTGGGTGTTCCTGCTCTTCGTTTCACACTTTTTTTTTTGTTAGAAGAATAGCGAGTTAAAGGTATGAGGAACCGTTTGTTACCTTGGTTGGCTGTTTAGCTGATGAATGAGGGAGATTGGTCACGTTTCCATCGCCGGTTGCACTCTTTAGGCATGATGTCAGCTTCACATCCCACATTGTCATTATTTGAGCTTGAGCGTTCCCTGGGTGGATAGTTTGCCCCACCCATTAGATCCTCGAGTTCGAGTCCCGTACGTGCCAAGGTAGCAGTGACATAAGTTATACCACAAATGCATAGATGAAGAGCATTTTGACAGTAAGTTCTACAACTGTATGGGTCAAAATCTAACCACATGAGAATGGCCTCAAAAAAAGAATGGCAAGAGGGTAAATAAGTTGTGATTGTGTACACGAGACATCATAATGACGGGCGCTATAGCCACGGTCGAATTCGAATCATCAGAAGGCTTTTACAGCGTAACACACGCTATGACGCTTAGGGAGGTCGACCTGAAGCGCCAACAACAGATTACAGTACACCGGTCAAGGACCGTTGGGTAAAGGATAACACCTAGTATATATACAGATTAAGAGAATGATAGAAGGGGCTTTTTTCCAATTCTCCTTCTCTTAGAACCCCTTCTAAGGGAGATCCATGAGGGATTCAAGGAAAAGTCCACAACTTTGTTACCCCCCTTTGTAACCTTCATCATGAAAGTAATAAGAATGCAATCACCAGCTGCTAACGGGATATCTTCTCACTCTCCTTTATCATATATTATAGAATGATTTTGTATTGGTGATTAGGTTGAGAATACAGATCCATTAGTTTTTACTCGACATCCTTTATAATCTTGACAGCTCCGCAAGCTTCACCATTTCCGATTCGTCTTATCCAAATATTCCTCGATCTAGAGTTAATTATCTTTGACTAGGATTTACCCTCTATTTTACTTATTAATTCGTGTTAAGAACAAGATTAACGCTTTTTGGTAAAACAACAACAAGCATCGTCCTATATAGTAAGATTAATATGTGCGAGGTGCTAACCTGGAGGCGATATTACGGGTGCGCTTGATGTGTAATAGCCACAGCTCTTCTACGATGGCTCACGGCCGCGATGCGCCAGAGTTGCTGTCGTGGCGCGACGTAGGCGTTGCGTATAAGCCAGGCATAGCTTCAATTTCGTATAAGGATCTTATCTGTGGTTGGTTTGGTGGATCTAGAGGGAACTAAGTCTTTGTCTAGGAAATCCCCACAGAAGGCCCCAAACACCAAAAAATGAATAAGATTACTACTTATTTTTCAGGAAAACATTTTCTCGAAAAATATTTTCCGTTATACCAAACATACCCTAATTGTTAACTAATTACGGAAAAAATCTCGATAACTCTTTGTAGTGTTTTATACCTCACGGGCTTTCTTGATTAGTTTAATGCCATCCTTAATATTTTAAACCTAACGTAAAGAGTCCTTCGAATATGGGCAAAGTTACGTACTTACGTTGGTGGGAAGGTTCAATTGAATTCATCCGTTGTGTAGATTGGTTAAAGAAATACTGCATACTATTCAATCATTGTAAAAAAATTACTACTATAGTAAATATATAAATGATTGAGCATTAATTATTCTTTACATTTACATTTAAAAAAATGTATGCATGCCGAGAAATTGATTTTCTAATTTTCGGCAATATATACATATAGTAAGTTCTTTTTAAATTTTTTTGTTTGGTTGTCTAATTTCTATAGCACTTTTCGCTTAACGAGGGTGATTGAAAGATTTTTCAAAAATAAAACGGACTAGATCCAGTTCATCTCAAATTTAGATGCTTAAATATTCAGAAACTAGAAAGGACGTACTAAGTTTGATGATCAGGACTAGAAAATGATAATCTTATTAATACCCATTTTTATTTCCTCCGGCATGTAGGCTACAGTTATAGCTAATGAAATATAAGCAGAAGCAGGAGAAAAAAAAATGAGACCCATACACAGAGGAATTCATCATTTTCACATATCAACTCAAAATGTTTAAATAACGACAAAAAATGAGTACAAAATTGGCCTACTACTCCATAGATTTCCTCAGTTCTCGTGAAGAGCCTTCATCAGATATAGTCTACTGAAGCTCTGCCCAGCAACACTGCAAGAAAGCAATTCACAAACAAGTTCAGCTCACAAACCAATCTTTTTTGTGTGTGTGAGAGAGTGGTTGTGGTTTGGGGGAGGGGGGGGGGGGGTTAGTGATGGTATCCAAGCCAGCTTAGCACTCAACCATTACATCGAGTAACTCGGGCAACTATGTCTACCAAGCTTAGACACATGAAAAGAAATCACCTTATGTCTATTGTGATTTAGACTTTGTTTTCAACAGTTTTAACCTACATTATTGACTGTTAAGCAACACCTAGGCTGCGCCTTCCCGACAAACTAATCATGATTCTCTTTTTTGCAGATACTACTCAAAACTCCACAATAAATACTTACACACCTAATATGTCCGGTTCCTTAAGAGGCCTTACTGAATAATTAAGGTTAAAACCATGTCCTGAAGAAAATGCTAGAACAAATAAAATCAAATAGAAAATCTATGTCTCCATATTTTTTTTTAAAACAAAAAAAGATATCAAGATATTTAGATTTTCTATTTGATGAGGAACTTCCAGAATACTTCACTCGGGATGATAGTAGAAGCATTTCAAATCCTTTTCGAAATTATAAAGTTAACCAAGCTAAAATACTAGGGTATCTAAGGGGTTGGTAAATTGCCAATGCTCAGAAGTGAAGGCTGTGTTTTCCTCAGTTGAACTGTCCCTATCTGCAATGCTTGCAAACATGCATGTAATGATTATCATTTTAGACTGTAGCTCACCCATTAATCTGGTTGCAGTAGTTTGCTATTTGATTAGTTATGAGAAAGCTGTCCAATCGTGAGGGTTCTGGGATTGGCTTAAAGACGGAATTAGAAGGATCTTCCTCCGGTAGTGGCTCTTCTCCAGCAGCTTTACGTGACATGTTCTCAGCCCTGCAGAGAACAAAATCCAGAACAGATATCAATTTGAAAGGACCTCTTGAAGAAGAAAAAAAAACACAAATAAAAGTGACACAACCATGTATCATCACACCACAGCCAAGACATCCAAACCCTGAAACTTCTAATTAGCAAATTCGACAATCGAGCTGTCACAACTGGTAATGGCTTCCCCCTCCCCACCACCAAATAAATAAATAACATTTTCATCATCCAGAAGTTACGCCATAATATTTCTACAACTGTCTATTCTAGAAATATCAGTAACTCACCTCCTTATCTTTTTAAACCAAGGTAAGAAGCTATATAGAGATTCCAGATAACCAAGGCAAACCAAATTCAGGTTAGGATAAAAGGCTGCCATCATGTACACGTAGTATTTTTTTTATCTATAAGCTGGCATGTGAAGTGCATTCATCAATCTCCTACACCATGTACTTTTTTTTTTTTTGATAGCCCTGGGTGTCCGAGTCTCTTAGAGCCCCGACTAATCCCAGGGGTGCACAGGCCCTCGGCAAGGAGTTTCCCGCAAGTGCACCACGGTTAAATCAGGTTTTACCCAGTCCGATGGCCCTCAGAAATTGTTTGCACCCAATGGGTTTCGAACTTGAGACATTGAAAGGGAGCAAACCTCAAGGCTCAAGTCAATTGCCACCAGGCCTCCTACACCATGTACTTCGACGGCACCTTAACGAAATCTATTTGTAAAAGAGAAAATTTACAAAAGAGTACACGGATAAAGGTTTTTTAACACTTAGCTTTTGAGTTGACACAGCAACCCTGATACTTTGAGATACTCAACATATGTACAGGCTAACGGTCTTTGTGGACTAGTCTTTTGAGTTGATATGGAAGCCCAAAGATTTGCTCAAGCATAAGATATTCTCTATGCAACATTTCAAATATGCTTCGGATATGGCGGTGACATATGTATCAGATATATCCAGCTACAAATTGTGCCTATCCATTCTCAATGCTACATATATAACGGGTTCCACCACTAAATATCTTATAAAGTAACTTAACCCCACCAAAAGTTGAGTAGTTCCAGAGAGGGCCTCAATAATGCAGTTTTCAATTACAATGTAAAACCCTTTACCCATGCTCCTAGTAAGAAATGAAATTAGAGCAATGATAGAGCATCCTCTCCAATTCTTAAGTAATATATGAGATGTTTCAGCTTCACTTTTACGAGGTCTAGTATCAGCTGCAGGCTTATCATATCTGCTATTATGTTTCTTGTAAAGAAGGTGATCAAGCATTTGAAAATGTCCCTAAAGAAAAAAAAGGATACCTCCTCTTTTGAAGCCAAGCTTGCTGCTGAGCTTGTTGACGGGAAAGGTTCCGATAGTAAAATTGGAACTGTAAACAGGTGGTAGTGTTAGCAATGTTTAAGCATATGACACACTCCAAAGAAAGGGAAAAATTGACAAAGGAAGAAAAGGACTAACCTTTTGCTGTTCCATTGACAAGTCATCCATGCACTCAATCAAAAATTCCACATTCCTTTCCAAATATGGATTGGTTGACAATTGTAAGCGCTCATAATCACACTGACACGCAAGGAAAAAGAAAACATTCAGTTACATTTTGTCAAGCTACATCTGATCATTTGAGAATTCTGCCAAGATAAAAACAAAGCTACCTGAGTTATAGGTGTATCAGGTTCAAGTTCAGTCATGAAGGCACTTATGAGAGCTGAGTTTGAAACTTTAATCTGTCCAAAAGAGATGGCAATTGAAATGTGTTAGAAAACTGAAGCATGCTTTCTTCCTGTAACTTTTAGCTCACTAGAAACTACGAACATAAATCATCAGAAGTTTCCATGGTTACAGACTAAAACCAAGGTGGCAGTACCACTTCATGGTATTACTCAAAGAATCTTAAATTTATCTCATCAAAGAGTGTGGAGAAGAAATACATCAGATATTGAGTTAAACTTCAAAACAGGACGCCGATCAAAAAAGTAAAGCATCCTCTTGCTGGGCAAAAAGGGTTAATAACGAGAAATACATCTGAAGCAACAGTTTTTCGAACTAATACAAGCGCAAAATGGCATCGAGAAGCAAATAATGTCGCATTGTTGAAAATCTGCTCATACAAGGATAATAGTTACACATGAAAGTGTAAGTATGAGAAAAGCAAAGTGGATAAGAAGCATACCGGTATCTCTTCAAAGATGTCGACCCATGAAAGATTCTTTTCCCTCAACCTAGAAATAAACCAACATAAGCAATAGATTAAGTTTGCTATGTCCAAAAAAATTGTCCTAGGGGAAAGGAAAATGCAAGAATGAACATACTTCTCTCCAGTAAAGTTGTTACTCTTGTAGAGTTCCATGAAAGAATCGGAAAGCTTCAAGGCCTTCAATGCTAAGACGCCTTGGTCGGATCTTGATGGATCATAGACAATGCAAACACAACGTTTAATATTCTCCTGAAATACAAAAGGCCATCGAGTCCAAGTACAAGGGATTATTCAGAAAAACAAGACAACTAAAGAGCAACTGATCGAGCAAGAACATAAGATCTACAAGAAAACTTATTTCTTTATAGAAATAAATATTCCATTCATCAAAGCATCAATGATGAGAAAATTTAAGTATCTTTTTCCATAGAGCAAATACAAAACATAAGCAAGCTCGGAAGAAATTAAAACACCTTCTGTTATTCAGTTTGAAACAATCCATGGATGTTCTGGTCAAGTTGTTGCTAGGAGTTGGCTTTCCGTAGCGCATTAATTCAAGCTCTTAAACAGGTAAAAGATTTCGTGTTGCACATCTTGGGTTCAGATGATGATATGCGGAAAGTCTATCAAGAAACATGATCTCAAAATATTTCATAGGATGCATGGCACTTTCCCATGCTACTGAACTCCCTCAATACATAATAAGGAGAGATAAAGGCAAGAGAACCAGAAAAAGATTAGAGTAGGCATATAGTCACACATTTATGTCCTGAAATTCATTTTCTTTTTTGCAGACTCTTGAATGATGCATCAATCTACAGCACTTCCACAAACTTCTTGACTAAACAGAAGAAATATAAACATTGCATGAGAGGAGACGCGAACAAATATGAAGTTATTTTCGGTTTTTCTTGTAAATCACACACACACCCCTCCCACTATTATCAGCACATGAACCAGAACAAGTGTAACTCCACTACCAATACACGCAATTTCAGAATCCGAAAAGAGAGATGGAGATGGAAAGAATCATAAATGAGATATGTACCTGGTAATTCATGAAGGTCTCTATCAATTCCGCAGTTTGAAAAGAGCCAAATAAAGTTGATTGATACCTAGAATATAAATACCAAAGAAAAAATCATAGTTGGGTTTACCAATAATCATATGACAAGGATAGAAATAGCAATAGGAATGATAATCTGCACCAGGTGTATCCTCCGCGGGGAAGATTATGAAAATGCAAGGAACTTATCATATACTCCACGCATACAACTGAGATTCAGTATAAGTTTTCTAAGGGCTCGTTTGGTATGAGGGATAAGGAATAATTAATCCCGGGACTAAATTTAAGAAGAGTTTATCCCATGCTTGGTTGGGAGAAAATTGCAGTATAATTAATCCCGGGACCAATTATCCCGGGATTGTAGTGTTTTTTTATCCCCATCGAAAGGTGGAATAACTAATTCCGGGATAACATCTTTCCAACCAAACGACCCCTAATTTATTTGAAGTAAAACGGTGTGTGTCAGAAACTCCAAAAGAACTGTTGCTGAGTTGGAAAAAGATAGGACTTCAAGTAGCTGTTAGGATGCTTTGAAACACTGTACTAGCAATTGTTTGGTGGATAGTCTGGAAGGAAACAAATCAAAGCTTCTTTGAAGGCTAGAAATTCAAAACACAGATGTATATCCCTTTCTAGCTTTTTGGTTTAAGAACGAAAATGTAAGGGAAGCTTAGGGGATGATAGATTTCTTCAGTTCATTTCATTTGCAGTAAATGAATCTTTTTTATAAGGATTCGATTACGATGAGTAAGTCAGAAGTAGCTGGTTGGAGTAAGCAGTAAATGAATTGGATTTAGTTTTTTTGTAAATGCACATCATAAGCACCCCCCTGGGTGCTACAGATAATAAAATTCCTTATTACGCATAAAAGAACCAGATTTTCTTTTATAACTAGATTATTTTCCTTTGAAGCCAAATTGCAGCAAGAATCCCTGCTTGTAACTTCAGGAATTTCTTTTTGTAGCTTCAGGAAATGACAGTGGTACTTCCAGAAAGATGTACAAACTTTGCATGAAACAACAACCACTTCCAAGATTTGAACTATCATTTTACTCATTTTTCCATACTTCTCTCTGATGTAGTCAAACAAGAAAGTAGTCGTACCAACCAACGGTGTTGTTGTCAACATTAACCTCCCTCAGGCATCTCATCATTTCAAGCTGATAATTGGCACCCTCAGCCTCGAGCTCCTCATCTTCTTCACGAACCTGAACAAAATATATGTTAAGAAGACATCTACTCATTAATGAATCTGACACAACAAATTTATGCATAAATAATAAGCAAGAAATGCTAGAATCCAGCATACCGGAAATGGAAAACAGTTAGTGACTTCTAAAACACTTCCAACATCCAATCCAAGAAGTTGTCCAGTGACCAAAGCTGGAGAAAACTCCTTGCAATGCTTTATTATCTTCAGAATGACCTGTTGCACACATACTTACACCATTAGAATACAATAATTCTACTATCGCGTCCAATTTTTCCAGGACCATCTGGTATCTAACTATGCAATACAACGCATCATGGGCAACCCTCTCGAAGCAGAAACGGAACAATAATTTAGGATGAGGGAGTATATTAAAGATAAAAGATACATTCCAACGAACTCATATAAGTCACCATCTATATAAGAGACCTGGTTGAATATGGTAGCCAATGTGTTTCTTACATCATTTTCTTAACTAGATGAGATGACCTATAGCCGTTAGTCCATTGAGCATCACGTAATTAACAAGTCTGTAAGTCTCCAACATATTATAGTTCCTCCTAGAAGCCATTCAGTGGAGTGTGTCATGGAACAAATTAATTGAGTTCAACTCAGTTGTAAGTCAGAAACCATATTGCAATCCTAGATAGACGGAACTCATTAATATTATCTTATTCTTTATGAAAGATGAAGTACTGATTAATATTAACTTTAGACCAAAGGAAAAGATGGCAATCCCTAGTCCAAAATGAAAAGAAGGCAAGCTGGCGCGCAGCAGATAATTACTCAGTTTTACAACAATAAAGTGTGAAAAAAGCAACGGCAATAACAACTATGCCTCAATCCAAAACCAGTTGGGGTCAACTATATGAATCTTCCAAATCCATTCCGCTCCATTTCAACCTATTTCTTTCCAATACTTGATAATTTGTCTTTTTAGATGAATCAATCCCAACTAATGTAAGTGTACAAGCACTGGTAAGTAATATAATTGTAGCAACAAGATTATGCCTTATCCCAACTAGTTGGTATTACCTATATGGATTATTTACTTCCAATGTGTTATGTTCTTTGCTAAGTCCACAAGTATTCCAAGTGTTATTTGTAATAAGCAACTTAAATAAATAATCATGACCAATACTTGAGGTTTTGAAACCTTCATTACAAATACATTATCTCGCAATACAGGAAGTAGCTTATAAGACGAGTATCAATACTTCGTTTTCTCGGCCAAATCAGAGATGGTAAGGAACCAACTAATTAACAAGCATCAAGTCTTACAAGTCTATCATTACATAACTGTACAAAAATCATGTTTTTTAATGACGGTGATGTCCGAGTAAGCTTGTGTACCCCTCGACTATTCCATTAGGTACGTACTACATTCCACCGGTGGGTAACTTTATCCATCAAGGCTTGATCAGATGGGAAGAAATCACCTAGTATTTTTTTTTCCTTCCGGTGCGATTTGAACCTAAGACACCGTGGTTCTCCTCGCACTTCTTTGACTATGCCTTTTGGTTCGATCGAAGTTTCTACTTTTAGCTAAAAAAAACACCTATTAAACAATCCTAATCCTCGGTCAAATACCGCTTAAGAATCTATACCGATTATAATCAAACAAATTCAAGTGTATTAACATTTAAATGGACAGACATAGAGAAAGTACCAGTCCTTCAATCTGAACAACTCTCAGCGGCGGTGCAGCAGCTTCTTCTTTTGCTGCAACTTGCAAAAACGACCTCGGTATTGCTGCATAACCACACGAAAAGGTCAATTGCCAAACTTATTCTGCACAAAATACTCATTATAGATGCAAAGTGAAAGAATTTTACATACCGTTCGCCATAACAAAACAGATTGAAAGATATCACTGTGCTGAAAGCGATCGAAATTGCTCGAGGGGTTTGTGCTGATGATGGTGGAGAGATTTGAGATGTGAGGATTTTCAATTTGGGCCGGCCCGTAAGGCCTTATAAATATTGGGCCTGATGAAGAACATATATTGGGCCAGATTGTTTAAAAAATGATCTTTACACAAATAGCCGGTCGCTTTTACTGTTACTTTTTTTAGCCGCTATACATAAATTATATATTGATTATACGTGGTTATACACATATTATAGATAGAGTATAAATATACTATACATTTACCAGCTAATTTTAATTTAACTAACTAAGTGGGCTGTTATTTAGGTTAATTCTTCTTAAATAAATGTTTCTTTACAAGGGTCATGACTAATAGAAATGACATGAGGTAGCCACTTGTACCACCCCTATTTAAAACTGGATGGGATAGGCCCGTGCAAGCTCAAGCCCAACATTTTATATTATACTGTGTTTTATTTTGGTAAATATTATATGAATGTCAAAATTCAAGCACAAGGGAAAATTATATTTACTAAGACGTCTTATTAGTAAAAATTTGCCAGTGTTGTTTGTGTACAGGTTGTTATGATCTTCTTTAATCTCATGTAATATAATGGTTGCGGATCAGATTATGTGCCTGGTTTATTACTGTGTGCAAATCTTTCACAAAACACAAGTATTGTAATTTAGTGGGATTGTAGGAGCATGAAGTTCTAATTCTTAATGGGATTGTGGGCAGCCCATAAACCCATACTCAGGCTGCTAGCTTTTGAGAATTGATGAATAATTCTTGTCACACCTCATTTTTCCACTACCCTCGATTAATGGAGGGTAATAAGGGAGTTTTTCCAATTAAAGTGATATTATTCGGATTTGGGATTTATTTTAATTTTTCAGAGTCGCCACCGGATTTTTGACGATGCTCCGGGACACATGTTATTTAAAAATCCCAAACCGAGGAAATTTTGACTCTATTTTAATTTGTCTGAGACCAGAAATCCGAGTAAGAAATTCTGTTAACCCGGGAGAAGGTGTTAGGCATTCCCGAGTTCCGTGGTTCTAGCACGGTTGCTTAACCATTAATATTTGGCCTAAATTATCTGATTATTTACATATTTTAACCTATTGTGCATTTTTAGCCTTCTTACTTTTCAGCCGCTTTTTAATATTTATGGATTTATCTTGAAACAAGTCACGATGGTGTGCGCTTGTTTGTTTTTGGACACATTATAACTGCGCCACATGAAATGCACCCGCAATTACAACATGTGATTTTTATTATAACAAGTTGAAGACGGGGACATGAGTTGTCGCACCCGAGTGTAGATTATGTAGTCGAGACTATGGTCATGACGGTTTTATAGTGCCTATTTGAGGCGATGTTTGATTATTCTTTATGTTTTCTATTTGAAGGAGTACTTTAGTTTTAAGATAGATTAGGACGTTATGGATTTATCTTGGACAAGTTACGATGGCGTACACTTATTGTTCTTGAGCACATGGAAAACACGTCACATGAAATGCACCAGTGGTTGTTTTGTGCGTGTTTATTAGTTGTTTAGAGTTTGAGGGTCGGGGGCACGAGTTTCCACTCCCGAGTGTAGATTTATGGTAATTTTGGTACTTCCTATTGAATCTCAAACTAAAAGAAGTATTTTTCTGTCTAGATCAAATTTTCTAGCCTAAAGGACAAGATTTTTGGGCTATGGCCATATTTTAGTCCAATTTGTTTCAACTCTTTGGCAAATCCTAATTGTGGCAAGTTTTGATAGGATTCGAATTTGAACAGTCTGAATAACCAGGAGCAGATATGTTAACACGTTTATCATTTGCATTGTAATAAAAGAGGCAGATTTGAGTTGCAAATACCATGCATCAGATTCCTTTGTCGTTCGACCTATATGCCATACATGAGCACTTATATACTACTTACGAATACAATGTAGACCTCGTTTCCGTGAAGGAACAACTTTTATAAAAAAGGGTAAAACTAACGAAGCCTCTTAAATTAAGATTATCCGATGTATTTTTTAAGAAAAGAGTTGATACTCCTCATACCATTCAACAGAAAATTATTTAACACCATTAATGGGCCTGAAATTCTAGTTTCCCTAACTATCATGATAGACATTACTGGGAATACAACTGATTCACCACCTTCAATATAGTCCACTCCTTATTACAACTAAAAGTATATACAAAAGGATGTAATTACGCTATTACATTGTTCTTAAATTAAATACATAAGTTCTAATAATAAGAAGAAAATAAAAGAAACAAGGTTAGTTGTTGCTCCTGTGCAAGCCAACAACTTTCACGCTTTAGGATCTGTATTCTTCAACTTTTAGTCCCAACTGGACCATACAGAACTCATGTGCATTGTAAGAGACTGAATCTGATCATTACAGAGATCAGATTCAACCCTTTACATGCTGCTCCCATAGTGACATAAGATCTAAGTCATCCAAACCAACATATATAAGCATCTTATGGGGTGAATTTGACCATTAAGGAGTCAGATTCACTACCCTTTAATGCTATCTAATGACTCTATTATGACTTCATGGATATGGAATTAATCACAGAAGCCTTTGAGTGATAATTCTAGTGTTATAATCACACATAGATGAACCACCAGGTTTTGACAAGTAATCACAGGTTCACCAGAAAGAAAGGCAACCTGCTTTATGCATTCTTCACAGATTGAATCTAACTATAAGAGGGAGTGTAATTCAAACTCACATATGCAATCTTGTTTGCCATTTTTAACAACCATACCAGTACTTCAACCAGTATTCATTTGGACACTTTGACTATTCTTGGCTTTTTTAGAGAATGAATCAGACCATACAAGGGTTCTGATTCTTTACTCTACAGCCTTTCTTAACTACAATGTTGTATACCCTTTAAAGGATGAATTTCAAGCCAGTTATACTACTTTTGTGCACTATCATGATGTGAATTTGACCATTAACAGGTCAAATTCATCTACCCTAGTGCTAATACTAACCTATCTAGAGATTTGCTTGTTGAATCTCTTTATTGCCAACGAGACTCAATTGAAAAGCATATTTTCTGCACACTTATAGAGAGAGCCTGACCATAGAGAAAGTCAGATTCTACACCTTAGTGCAGCCTTATTTTCTAATATAGAACTATGAGTATTTACCATATTTATATACATTTGGCCTGAAATATACAGAACATTTTTAGCAAAGAAATAGCAACAAAACAAACATTATTTATCACATTCACAGGTTCATTAATATGCTAATAAACATCTATACAGTCACATGTACATAAACAAGAACGGTAACTTCATTCATCAAGAACAACCAGTTTTACACAGTGAGCAGAAAATGAGGATTCTAGTCCAAAAATTTCATTAAGAAGAGATGAACCGATACGTACCTTTAAAGAGAAAAAACAGCAAAGAGACTTGACCAAATAAAGATCAAGTAGGAACAATAACAACAAGAAGGAAGAGAAATCAGCAGCAGCAAACAGAAACCCCAAAGGAAACCAAACAGTCCAGCAAGAATACACCCACAAATCTTGAGTATGAATGTTTGAAGGAAAAACTTCCAGAAAACCCCAAAATTCAGAAAAGAGAAGATACCAACTGAACTAGGCCATCTACTTATGAACTTGTTTTCCAAAAGGAAATCAGATTTTTTCTAATAGTACTCTTCTTTTCAAACCCTTTTAAGTGGAGACGGTATTTCTGAAAATGGGAAGGATTCTGTATCCCAGCAGCTCAAAAGTGTAAAAAAAAATGTCCCCCCATCTCTAAAAAGAGGGTCTATTTATAGGATATTTGGGAATGGGATATTCTTTTGAATATTCCCTATCCAATACTGAAAAATAGTACCAAAATAGTACATAAGGCAGCTGTCACCCTTATCTTTGGGACAGATGCCCCTATTCTAGAACATTCTTACCTATTAAAAGACCTTTTTACCCTTAAAATTCTGATATCCTAAGTCTACATTACCTATTATACCCCTTGGAGTCCCTGAATTTACCATTGGGTAATCAAAGTTATACTCACTTGGGTTATTATTTAAAGTTTGGTTAGCTAACCCTAGTTATGTAATTAGTTTAGCTAGTAGTTATTCTTAACTATGGTTGAGTCAAACTAGTTGAAGGTTAATTGATTAAGTGCCTAGAGTTGATTAGTCATTGATTAAATTATATTAATTTAGTTCAAAGTCCTTAGACTTAGGTTAATTGATTTTACAAATTACTTTGATTAACCCTAATTGATTATTTTAATTAGGAATTAGGTTAATTGGCCCATTTCAGTTCGATTAGACTTAACTAATTAACTATAACTTAGGCAATCTAAGAATTTAGTCACCTTTATTGGTTCAAATATCAGCCTAATTACTCAAATAGGTTATTAACATTGTAGTTGCCTAACATTAAACTAGATATTAACTTTCACCTAATTAATGACCCAAGCCTCGGAGTAATTTAACCTATTAGGATCAAAGTTTTATTAATGAAACAGTAGGTTAGGGAAAACTAACTATCAAAGAACTCTTAGACAATCTATATGCATATCAAAATGAACTAATTGACCAAACGAATTCATAGCCAAACAAACTCATAAGAAAGCAGCTTATCAGTCATGATATTCAAAAGGAATCTGACCAAGAACAAATATATGACTGTCATGGACATATTTGAATCTTAAATCTAAAACAAATTATTCGGCTACCTAATCAAGCACATAGACATAATCAATTAACTAAACGGATCAAGGAAAAAGAAATGAGCATACATATGAAACAGTGACAAAAACATAGGTTAGTTACTAACAAATTAAGTATGAAATACATTCAGGTTTTTGGATTAATCAAGGAAAAAGAACACGTAAAAAATATGAGAGATCTGAGACAGAATAAAAGAAGAATAAAAAGAGAGAAAAAAAAGGAAGAAGCTAATCTAAACAGGGATGCAATAATACAACAATGATTAGGCATGTTCATGTAATAATCAGAAAAGAAATAGATAGAAAAGAAAAGGGGGATACTACGGCGACTTGCCGGAGTTTGGCCGGACCCTGGAGACCTTCAAAAGTGACCCTTACTCACGTGAATCGACGGCTCTTGTCAAGAGCCATCAACTCATGTGAGTTTGAGTCACAGAGCCGCTTGGAGTTGTCATTAGCACGATTTAGGGTTCCGCTAGTTTCAGATCTGAAATTACTCATAACTGGGCAATTTTTTGTGAAAATCAATGTTGGGACGGGATTGAGGAGACCGTAGGGATCACCTGGTGAAGATTTTGTGGTCTTTAGAGAAGCTCCGCCACCGGAGGCGATTTCCGGCAGGCGGAGGGTGGCAGCTAGGATTTGTGATTTAGAGAGATGAGAGAGAGACGGACAGGGGGGGTGGTGTGAGGCTTTGGTGAAATGAGGGTGTGTGGTATGGTTTGGAACTATATATAGTTAGGGATTGGATAGTTCTCAGCCGTTGGATCTGGAAAGACAACGGCTGAGATTGACACCTCTTAAACGGTGTCATTTGGACTAAGTGGGGGTCAGGCCGGGTTGAGGGATTTATTGGGCTGGGTAGGTTGAGTGTATAGGGATTGGACCTAGGTATTTCTTGGCCCAGGTCCGATTTTGACTTTCTTGACTAATTAAACTAATTAATCTAATTAAGTTAAAATCTAATTTAATCCAAAAACTGTAGTAATTAATTTAGACCTTACTTTTCATCTATTTACAGATTAATCAAGAATAAAATGACCAATTTTATATTCCTAATTAATCTATAATTTATTGAATAAAAATAATTAATTTTAGTAATTAGTTATTAAAACTACATTACATCAAATAACCGTCACTCGTCTATTATTTAGTTAATTATAACTTTATAATTTTTTGATAATAGTGATGCAATTTTGAACAAATTTAAAAAGATGAATTATGGATATGCCAAAAAATACAAATCTTTCACAATTAATCACTGAAAATTAACAAAAATTCATACAATCAATTGATTTATTGAGATTTTTATAGGACGATATGGCGAGTAAAAATCACATGCTCACAATTCTCATCCAAATGAGTGTTACCCCTGTTGTAACTTTCTTTTCTGGGAAAATAAAATTATCACTAATTCATGAGAGAGGTCTCACTTTTTATAAGCACAACTGATACATGAGAGAGTACATTGGTATCAACTAACATTAAGAAGCATATACAGACAACACCGACTTTTTTTTTTGTGGAAATAAAAATTTTAATTAATCAGTACGAAACAAATACATTTACACCCATCAAACAGTCATCAAAACTCCATAACAGAACCCAACCAGTCAATTCCATCCTAAGAATCTGTATCTCCCCTCCTCTTCATTCATCGATACATTTTGAATCTATACTACTGCACTACCTGTTTGTACAAGACTTCTATCCAGCTTGTGCCATTGTTATGTTTTCTCTCTTTATAACATCAATGCATCTATATTTACACTCGTAATTGATCTGTTACAATATCTTCTGTGGTCTTGGCATTTTTTGCAACCATAGAGCTTCATTTGGCCTTCCATATGTGATATACCATAGCTCAAATGCTCTGCCTATCTGTCATGTAGTTGCTCTAGCCATCCTGTGCCACAACCCATTTACCTCTATGTTATGAATGCCCATCCCAAGCCACAACAAAACACCTTCTAAGCACAGTCTGGTAACTTACAAAGAGTTACACTCAGACTTATAAAGTATATCAAAAACTAAAAATTCCAAGCATATACCAGAAGTTATAAATGAGAAAAAAATATGATTGCATGTCGTTAGCTGAAACCATAATGTTGACACCATTAGCACAATAAACATACAATCATACTCCTTGGCGTGTTCTTTTCTAAGACTTGCCATTTTAAGGAGGAGGAAGAAAACTCCAACGAATTGAGTGTGTTGTGGATAGGTAGAGAAAATCCAGAATTTAGAAATTTATGGTAAAAAATTAAAGATAAAACAGAGGTATACATGATAATGAATAGATGAAGAAAACAGAGAAGTCAGCCCCAGATAAAAATAGAGGAAGGAGTGTAGGATGAAGATGAATCCATATGAAACATCGCATGTGGGGGAAAAATTTGTTGAGCACGCACGCGTCAAATTGGGAAGAAAAGGGGGCAGCGTGTGTCTAATTTTGTAAGCGCAGGTAGCCCCAGTGATTTTTCCTAATTTTTGAAGCACTCCTATATTGGTATTAGGAGAAAAATAGAAATCACTAATGAAGAATACAAAAAAATAAAGCAGAAATGATACCAAGATATATAGAAGATAGAAACGTAATTAAGAGGAAGAGAGTTAGCAGATGTCGCGTGCTGAAGATCTTCAAGAACCTCTTCCACAAAAGCTGCTGTTGAACTTTCCAAAGCTTTGTTTTTCTTGTTTAAACTATGAACTTCATTCTGTAATAGCTATTTGTCTGCAAGCATAGTGCATAAGTCATTACTATCTTTTACAGAAACTTCATTTTGAAAAGGCAGACATGACGCAATGAATTCATGTCTGCAAAATCCAGTTCTAAAGTTTACTAACAGTTGTCTTGAGATATGAAATTTGCTAACACAAAGAGGTTGTCCCATATTGAAGATACAAAACTCTCTGCGTTTCTACACATAAAGTGTCACATAGTTTAAGAATAGCACCTTGTGTTATTGATACTTATAGCACCTTGTGTTATTGATACTTATAAGTATCTCATCGCGCCTCCTTGTTAAACAACAAACTTTTCATCCAAATGTTTGAGAGAGGTCTCTGGATCAGCCAAAAACAAAGACAAGTATTCAGAGGAAATTGTAAAAGCAATAAGAATAAAAGTCAATCACCAGTTCATCACTATTTAAACAGCCTAGAGAAAGTTTTCTTTATGTGTTTCATGTGTTTTTTTTTTCAAAACAACCGATATTATTGGAAGTTCTAAATTTAGTTTAAGCACATATTTAGAGTAGTAAATTAGAGGATCATAATATATATTAAAAAATAATGTGAAAGTAAGTAATTTGACAACTGGAAACAAAATGAATTACCAAAAAAAAAAAGAAGTAGATTATAATGCTACGCAAAGCCTTTATACTCTAACATAAATACCATAAACTTTCATGAAGCCATCGATTTCAAATTGCAGTCTATATGAAATTCTCATTAGCTCTGATTCTCGAGTAGTCAAAGCACTTTTAACTTTCGTACTTGTTGCCGGAATGTCGCCTCAATTTCTTTGTTAACCTGAATGAAATTTCATTGAATAAGCTACTTAGTTTATACTTTGTCATTCACCTAAGACATACGAACACATATAGGCATACACACATATACATGTATATACACAAAAAAAAAATATAGTGAATGAGATAAAACTGCGTGGAAACACCTGATGAAGCATATCCTTGAGCAAAGACATATGACACAGAATTGCAGCTGAGTGTTCCATTGCTTCAGTTCCCGTTCCTTCCTTTGTGTTTTATGGATTCTTTCTTAATCTACTGCACTTTTAAGAGATGAAACAGGAGAAGCCGTAACCAACGGGGTTCACGATTTTTCGAGATTCAAAATCTTCATTTACAACTAATGCACATGAAAGGCCAATTTGCACACACATACTATCTCTCGGTACTGATGCTGCATATTCAGAAATTTTTATTGTATAGTAATTGCTTTCAAGTATGCGAAAGAGATCAATTGCACCTATTTCAAGAAAACAAAGGAATGATATGCACAAAATATTATAGAATTTTTTAATTAAGCTAAAGAGATCAATTGCACATATTTAGGAAGCTCGTTAATGGAAATTCAATTTTAGTAATCTATAAATATCAAAATTGCAAGTGAAGATACACCCATAAGTACAAAATATTCAGCAAAATTCCAGCCTTGTAAAGAGCTAACCATATCATCAAAACTGAAAAATCTATGAGCTACAAATCTAGAGCAGTATCACTAAGCCCCAGATAACATCGAAAGATATAATAAAGGAAGAAAAATTCAATACTGAAACAAGACATTGCCTAAGGAAACAGAAGAATAGAGTTTCAATAAGGAAGGATCATGTTTTTTGATCTAGTCTATTAATCAACAATTGTTGTTCATATTTTCGAAATCTACGCTATTGTAAAGTTAGTAGATATTTCATATTTGATACAAATGATTTATATCATTTCATCTAGTTGCGCGAATCAGGAATGGTATTTCAAATTTTCGTTGATTTCAATGTTTAACAGGTCAACCAATAGAAAAGTTATTTTTCAAGCCAACACTCGCTGAAACTCGGTGTTGATGGGTGTCCCAAAAAATCCTAAATGCCTCTTTGTGATACAAGTACCCAAAAATCTTCAAAACAAGAAGACCTGAGACCTTAAGATGACATGAATAGCAAGTATTAGCTGCATATCATGTGTATGAATAGAGAACGTCCGCTGCATCTCTTGTTGTATGTAATAATGAGAGAAGATATTATTTAGCTAGTCTATAGTAGCATCAATTGTTTAATCCATCCATTAAAGAAGAAATTTACTTACCTGATAGCCAGTGTTGCCCCCAAGTTGTGTCATACCTTGGCTTCTGATAGTACAACGGTCAATTTATAAGATAACAGTTGCCTGAATGATTTTTTCGTATACTACATTGTGTGTTGTATGATAGTAATTTCTATCAAATGTTGACGGTCGGATCAACAATTTCACAGAATTCGAGTTTTTTTCTCGGGATAAAGCAACATAAAGTTGACCGTGCGAAAAAATAAGCTCTCGTAAATAAACTCCAACAAAATATAACGTTTGACCTTGAGCTTTATTATAGTCATAGCAAAACATAATCTAATAGGGAATTGTGTTCTTTTGAAAGCACTAGGTAGTTTTTCATCTTGTGATGATAACAACGGTATTCTCGGAATAAATACATGTGTGTTTTTTAAATCCCCGCTAGCAATTTTAGCACTTATAATATTCTTTTCAAAATTATAACATACAAGTCGTGTACCATTACATAAGCCTTCACACAGATTTAAATTTCGCAATAACATAACAGGATAATTTTTTTTCAAAGTTAATTTATACGGAGGTAAACCGACAGGGTATAAGCTATGCAAAAAATCTTCATATTGACTTTGATAATTCGTTTTAGTAGTTTCATCAAATGCAACATATGTCCTAGAATCACCTAATAATTGAGTTATGAGTATATCATTTATTTCATCAACGAAGTCATTTTTTGTTGTCTAAATAACACGAGAAGTTATAGAAGACATATCACAAGGAGATGCATAAACATCTGGATAAGTTACTCTAAATAAAAGATTCAACAATTATTTTTTACTAATAAAAGGAACAATGAAACAATTAGGGATTTCAATGTTACCTTGCCATTTTGTTTTTTCTTTTCCGCTCCCTATTTCATCAAATATTCACAAAAAGAAGGATCTGTTCTTGCTCGCATATTTACTGATAATCGTAATTTTTCGAATTGATTCCAAATGTCAAAACATAGCAAACTTTCTTGTATGAAGTCCTCCTTTTTCCCACTATGAACAATTGGAAGAGTTTGTATGAAATCACCATAAAAAATAATAACTTTTCCACCAAATAGTATCTTCGTATCCATAGATCTTTCAGTAGTAAGTCAAAAGGCTCTATCAATTCTTTTTTGGCCATTGATACTTCATCCCATACGATTAATTTGGCATCTTGTATCAATAATGCAAGCGAACTTTGTTTACTAATATTACATGAGAATTGTCCATCAATATCAATAGGAATTTTAAAACGGGAATGAGCAGTTCATCCTCCGGGAAGAATTGAAGCTGCAACACCAGAGGTTGTTGTTGTTAAAGCTACAAATCCTTTTGATCGTATAACAACAAGTAATGCATGGTACAAAAAAAAAATTTCCTGATCCTCCAGGACCATCTATAAAAAAGCTCCAGGTTTATTTTTAAATATTATATCAAGAATTATATTGTATGCTTCTCGTTGTTCATTATTCAATTTTGCTTCCAACAACAAATCTTCTTCTCTAAAAATTATATTTCTTTCAAAATGAGAATGTTGAGCCTCTTTAGCAGCCGATGAAGCTGAAATTATTTCAGGTACTAGTATAAATTCAGTCATGTCATGACCCATTGAGTAAAAAATATCATTAATATGGTTTAAAGTCATATGACGAATCTGTTTCTTGTTCAAATTTGGCATAATCTTAAAGTCTTCAGATACAAAATTTTCAAATTGATCCCAAAGTTCTTTCGGATTAGTAGGATTACAATACACCAACAATGTAGAAAATAAACGTTATAACTATACGGCATATGATATCTTACAACTTCTAACATACAGTCAACCAAGTTATTGTCGCATTGTAATAATCCTTTTTTTTTCTACGGCTTCTCTAAATGTACTACAACATACTCCATTTACAGTTAGCAAATGTTGATATGATTTTGGTCCTCTAATATTCATTAATAACAATCGAAGATAGTATCTTTCCCCCTATGTAGGATGACATGTCATAATACGTCCAATAACAGTACCCTGTTGTTGACGTGTCCACATCTTATATTGTTTGGACCATACAAAATATTCTGGAAATTCCTTGTAAAGTAAGTTCAGATTCTTAGCATCTTTATTTTCTCTGTTCATCAAAAAAAATTCTGTCAACAATTTTTTTTCTAATCATGGGATTACTTACAATTGCATTTATGGTTTGTGTGGTCTTAAAAGAGAAAAATTGTTGTCCTTCAAGATGTATCTGAAGATGGTAAACAACTAGGCTCATTTCGCTTATGGGAAAACCAAATAAACGCTATGTTGCCTCCGGCGGCGAAACCCATCTAGCGGATTGATATTGTTTGATCTCATCTATTTCAATATTTGGATCATCAACATGTACGAAAAAAGTAATTTTATCAGGTCCCTTGCAAATATATTTATAAAGATATTTGACAACTTTAATATCAGAATAAACTTCAACATTAATATGATAATTAAATTTACTCAGTAGATATGGACTGTAAAGAACCACCCAGGAGTTATCAAGAAGTTAGCCTCTAATATTACAACTGCGTCGGTATTTCGTCTTTGATATATTGGATACCCATCTTTCCCTTTGATGTGTGATCATCAAATTTCTTCGGGTATTCAAACTTACAATATCCTTTTTTTTTTTTTTTTTTTTCTGTACAAGGACATTTATGATTTAAGCTACCACAAGGTCCATGCATCATATTTTTAGTAACAAGTGTATACAAGTAATCATTCGTATTACGATAAGGCAATAAAGCACAAACAATTTTATCATAAACGTCTGGAGTTAACAATTTATATTCTGTCATGACCCAATTTTGGAGTCGTGATGGTGCCTGTCGTGGAACCAGGCAAGCCGCCCTTTTTAACTAAGCTAAATTCAGTTTCCAGTAAATATACAATTTTAAACGAATTTATTGATAATATAAGAATCTGAAGTTTAAAAATAATATTTGAAAAACTAAATTTAAAACCTCCAACCCCGGATACGGTGTCACTCAGTCATGAGCTGCTATATATAAAAAAAATAAAGAATGAGGAAATAGACAACATAGTCTCAAAATAAGTGCAACATGTGGAATAAGAAAGAGAAGACGAGGTCGCGATCGCCAGCTGCTACCTCGATAACTCCAATGAAAACTCTGACAGTTGCTCAATATCCACTACCGGGTCTCGGTGTACCTGGATCTGCACACAAGGTGCAGGGGGTAACATGAGTACACCAAATCAGAAGTAACGAACCCAAACTATGGGCTGAGAGGTAGTGACGGACAAAACCTCAGAAATTACAATAAACAATATACAGAAAATAGACATGCTAACAATTTATCAGAATGAGTGAATATGCCAAGTATGCAAGTATACTCTATATGCCATCATAAAAATATATGTATTAAACCAGTGGGGATATGCACATAGTGATCACAACTCTCCCACAGAAGTCCACTCAGTACTATATATGGCTCTCAGGCCCAGGGAAGTTCCATCCCGAAATATGCATAAACACCGGTGACTGTAGTCACTCCGTACTGAGGAAAAAGGCCAATCCAGCCCCATGGAGAAATTCCATCTCCAGAATACAACACTCGGACAAGATCCATGTCCAGGGAAGATCCATCCCTCACATAACATCCACTTCAGACACAATCCATGCCCAGGGAAAATCCATCCCTCAATATCAATTCGCTCAATGGGGGTGTAAAGACTCCAGAGGGGCCCTAGTGGCCCAAGCGCCATATCAAGACAACGAAGGCATGATTTAATATCGCTGCGGTGTGCAGTCTAATCTCATAACTGTCTCAATAACAGGCTCTCGGCCTCACTCAGTCATTACTCTTCAGTCTCACTCACATGGATCACAGATGTATCCACCAGCCCGAAACAATTATAAGTATGCATATAATTAACGATAATGAGACTGAGATATGAAGTGATATGCTATAACGAGACTGAGTATATGAAATCAAATAATCACAAAATGAGACAGTAATATACGACCACTCGGGTCTCAGCATTATCGGCGTGAAGCCTAGCATTTATACTTAACATGATTTCTAACAGGTTCACAATTACCACATTAACAGAAGTACAGATATCATCAGGGAATAATCACTAAGCGGTGCCATGGGATAAGCCAGGCCACAAATACTAAGTGCACGCCCGCACGCCCGTCACTTAGCATGTGCGTCACCTCAACAATAGTCATAAATTATTTAGCTCGGGGTTTCAAACCCTCAGAACCAAGTTTGGAACGTTACTTACCTCAAAACTGGCTAAAATACTATTCTGCAGTGCCTTTGCCTCTAAATCTGGCCTCTGAGTGCTCCAAATCTACCAACTTCAGATTTTTATTATCAATTTATGCTTAAGGAATGAATTCCAATTGAAAAGTACCAATTTTAGCTCAAAACCCGAAATTAGTCAAAATCCGACCCCCTGGGCCCGCGTTCCGAAACTCAAATTTTTTTATATTAAACTGTTCTTCACCATCTCACGAGTCCGTACATATAAAGAACACTAAAATCGGAGTTCGTTTGACCCCTCAAATCAATCTCTAAATGTCTCATAAATCACAATCCCTAAACCCGCCTTTTTCTACTGATTTTCATGAATTAATTGCTGAGATTGTGTTCTATAATCACCCATAAATGAGTTTTAATGATCCAAACACTTACCTCTATGAAGAACACTGATTTCCCTCTTCAAAAATCGCCTCAAGAGCTTCTTCCCATTAAAAGATGGTGTTAAAAGGTCTAATGGTCGAGGAGGGTTTTAATTTATACTTTTTGCCCAGGGGTTACGCACCTGCGGCCAATGTCTCGCACCTACGGGACCGCACCTGCGGTCAAAACAACCGCACCTACGACTTTTCACTAAACTGCCTATCTCCGCACCTGCGACTCACATTCCGCACCTACGACTTCGTAGGTGCGGCCCACTGTCCGCATCTGCGACCTCTTCCCTGGCTAGCCAAATCTCGCACCTGCGGAGCCTCCTTCCGCTCTTGCGGGCCCGCACCTGCGATGACCCATCCGCAGGTGGGGTTACACCAGCACCAGCAACTTCAGCAGCAACACAAGCACTCCAAACTCCTCGTTAACCCCTCAAAACCATCCCGAGCCCCTCGGGACCCCAACCAAACATATCAACACCTCATATATGATCATTCAAACTTAGTTGCACTCTCAAAACACTAAAAATAACATCAAAACACAAAAATCACATCAAATTCAAGTCTAAGAACTTTGAAATTTCTAAAATACTCCAACGATGTCGAAACTATCCAAAACAACTCCGATTGACCTGAAATTTTGCAGACATATAAAAAATGACATTACGAACCTGTTTCAACTTCCGGAATTCCATTCTGACCCTGATAGCCTATTTTCCATTGCCGATCAGAAATTACCAAAAACTAACTTCTGCCAATTCAAGCCCAATTATACACTGGTCCTCACCAAAATATTCTGAACACACTCCTAAGTCCCAAATCACCTAACGAAGCTATCTGAGCCATACAATCCGCATTCCGAGGTCATTTACTAATAAGTCAACTCTCAGTTGACTTTTTCAACTTCAAGGCTATTTTTAAAGACTAAGCGACTAAACTCTCACTACAACCATTCCGATTTCAAGTCTACCAACTCTAACACATCGATAACAATATAACCAACCTATGACAAGTCAATAACAGTAATAATAATGCAATTTCTACGGGACGACTGACCGGGTCGTTACATTCTCCCCCTCTTAAACAAATGTTCGTCCTCGAACGTGCCAAGGGTTGTTCCAAAAGCCATCAACCGCCGAATAACCTTACCATGCATACACCCGGGGGCGACCCCACGTCACCTTACCCCGCATCGATCTAATAATACAACACATACGAATACCACTTTATCCAACCTAATTCCTATGCCTTAGAACCCAAATTCCACGTCAGAAATCATCCACAAGATTAGAATCACGCCTCCACACACCGTATACACCCGAACCCAAATCACACGAATCTGAAAGAACACAACTCATACATCCAAACTCTACGGAGTCAAACAATCTGATTCGGTGGGAAACATCTACGTCAAGTCATACCTAAAAGTATCATCATCTATCTGATCAAACTACGTCAAAACCGACCATACTCAGAAATGGCACATCCACCCGGGTCTCCAGACCCCCAATAGGTACCACACACAACCGACACACGCAGTCCGTAACAACATCACCCACAAGGGCGAGCACATGAACAAATGTAACAAAAGATTCACGGGGCGTATCCAGAGAATGAGCTAAATTATGATGAACATGTGAATACGAAGAACCGGAATCAATTAAAAACTTAAGCTTCTTGTGACAGACTGAAACAATACCTGGGATCACGACATCAGAAGCCATCTCATCCGGTCTGGTTGAAAATGCATAAAATCGGGCCTGATCACCACCGGATCGACCTCCGCCTTTTGGGCGACCCCTACCTGCCTGGCCCCCACCTCTAGCTGCTTGGGCGGGCGGTGTATCTACTGATTTTGAAACCGCGGGCTGACTTCTCTGCTAATAAGTGCCCCTCTCAAGACGAGGGCAAAACCTATTAATATGTCTCCACACTCAAAGCAACCTCTCTCGGAGAATGGCACTGGGGACTGAAGGGAACCGCTAGCACCAGGATAACCACTGGAAGAACCAGGGTAGATGAACTCTGAGCTGGCAGGGCACTGAAAGACGGTTGCACCTGATGTGAACTATAAGGGTCGTGACCAACTGATCCACCACGATAACCTGAGCGACTTGGCTGGGCCTGCCTGAATGGACGGCCTCCGCTGGGCTGAGGCTTCCCCCTGAAGGAACCCCACCAAAACTCCCAGATCCTCGAGACCTTTTGGCCTCCCTCTCGATCCGCTCCTGGCGGCGAACCGACTCAATCTCCTGGCAATGTCAACCACCTTCTCGAAAGAAGCACCAGATACTTTCTCCCTAGTCAGAAAAATCTGAAGCTGATAAGTGAGGCCATCAACGAACCTCCTAATTCTCTCCCTATCCGTGGGAACTAGCCAAATAACATGATGGGACAATTCGGAGAACCTCATCTCATACTGCGTCACTGTCATGTCCTCCTGGCGCAACTTCTTGAACTCCCTGCGACAGCTCCTCCCTGCGGGACTGCGGCATATACTTCTCCAATAATAGAATGGAAAACTGACTCTAGGTAAGGGGCGCTGCATCAGTAGGTATACGCCTCTCATGGGCCTCCCACCAAGAGAGTGCAACTCCTGCGAACTGGAAGGTAGTAAATGGGACCCCACTAGCCTCCAGTATCCCTGCTGTGCGAAGGACCCTCTGACACTTTTCCAAAAAGCCCTGGGCGTCCTCGCCCTCAATACCACTAAAAATCGGAGGCTGGAGTCTTCTAAACCTCTCTAACCTGCGCTGCTCGTCATATGCCAAAGCTGGGACCACAAAATCTTGGGCTGGGGCAACCGGCTGGACTGGAACTGTCCCAGGTGTCTGAAGCCCCTAAGTAACCTGCTCAGGTGTCCGGGCAGCTGGAGTCTGAGTTCCTCCCCCAGCCTGAGAAGTAGCAGTAGTAGTAGACACGGCGATGACCTGTGCCAGGCTGGTGCACACCGTCAAAATATGGGCTAGGGTCTCCTGAAGACCTGGAATCACAATGAGCACTGCTGGTGCCTGAGCCTCTCCCGCTGGGACCCCACTAGGGGGACCTGATCATGAGCAGTGGGAGGGTCCACAGGTACTGCCCCGGCTGCTAAGCGGGCTGCACCCCTCCCTCTGCCACGTCCTCGACCACAGCCTCGACCTCTAGCTGGTCCTGCTGGTGTCTAATCACCACAATCGGTAGCACGAGTCCTCACAATCTGTGGGAGAATGAAAACAACAGAAGTTTAGTTCGAGCATTCAATAGAGTCGCACGACAGAATTCAATAATGTGGGATTCTTCCTAAGGGTTATGTAGCCTCTCGAAGATAAGTACAGACGTCTCTGTACCGATCCACAAGACTCTACTAAACCTTCTCATGACTGGTGAGGCCTATTTAACCCTAGCGCTCTGATACCATCTTGTCACGACCCAATTTCGGAGTCGTGATGGCGCATGTCGTGGAACCAGGCAAGCCGCCCTTTTTAACTAAGCTAAATTCAGCTTCCAGTAAAAATACAATTTTAAACGAATTTATTGATAATAATAAGAATTTGAAGTTTAAAAACAATATTTGAAAAACTAAATTTAAAACCTCCAACCCCGGATCTGGTGTCACTCAGTCATGAGCTGCTATATATAAAAAAAATAAAGAATGAAGAAATATACAACATAGTCTCAAAATAAGTGCAACACGAGGAATAAGGAAGAGAAGACGAGGTCGCGATCACCAGCTGCTACCTCGACAACTCCAATGAAAACTCTGACAATTGCTCAATATCCACTACCGGGTCCCTGTGTACCTTGATCTACACACAAGGTGCATGGGGTAACGTGAGTACACCAACTCAGAAGTAACGAACCCAAACTATAGGCTGAGAGGTAGTGACGGACAAAACCTCAGAAAATACAATAAATAATATATAGAAAATAGACATGCTAACAGTTTATCAGAATGAGTAAATATGCCAAGTATGCCTGTATACTCTACATGCCATCATAAAAATATATGTATTAAACCAGTGTGAATATGCACATAGTGCTCACAAATCTCCCACTGAAGTCCACTCAGTAATATATATGGCTCTCAGGCCCAGGGAAATTCCATCGCGGAATATGCATAAACACCGGTGACCGTAGTCACTCCGTACTGAGGAAAAAGGCCAATCCAGCCCTATGGAGAAAGTCCATCTCCGTAATACAATACTCGGACAAGATCCCCAGGGACGATCCATCCCACACATAACATCCACTTCGGACACAATCCATGCCTAGGGAAAATCCATCCCTCAATAGCAATGCGCTCACTGGGGGTGTAAAGACTCCGTAAGGGCCCTAGTGGCCCGAGCGCCATATCAAGCCAACGAAGGCATGATTTAATATCGCTGCAGTGTGCAGTCCAATATCATAACTGTCTCAATAACAGGCTCTCGGCCTCACTCAGTCATTAATCTTGAGTCTCACTCACATGAATCACAGATGCATCCATCAGCCCGAAACAATGATAAGTATGCATATA
>MDKI01011148.1:0-30754 GCA_005239505.1 Nicotiana paniculata | reverse complement strand
CCCCCCCCCCCCCAACACACACACGATACTTTGTATGATCATCAAGGAATTCACAAATATATGCTATCATTTTTTTATTTATCTGCTTGATTGAAGATATTTACCCTCAACTGTTGGAAGGAAGCTACAACTATCAATAAGATTTCCTTTTCTTTACTCATTGGATATTTAGTTTTGACCACAAAAACTGTTTTTTGCTTAAACATCTAGGACCGTGGGTTATCTCGGTGCATCATGACTAATCGAGTGTCGAACCCACAACAGTTAATAGTGTGGTTCTCTCTGTCCAAGGAAATTGATGTCATCTGCTGCATTATTTCTATGAGCAGATTCTGTTTTATGTATTTAGTCCAGCCTTGGTTTCTAGCAACTTAGCCAAAACAATTACATACGACAGCCTTGTGCTATTATGTACATTGTCTGCCCCATTAACTCAGTTGCAATTGTAGGTGGTTCATGCCTTTGAATGCCCTCATCACTTTTAATATTGGTTCGATTCTTGGTTGGGCAATTATTCAAATAACAAGAACTCCTAAACATCCACGTGAACTTATTGTAGGTTGCTGTGCTGCAGCTATGTAAATCCAGAAAGAACATCAGTCACGAATAGGACTATTGTCCAGGTGATTGTGATGCTAGTACCTAGTAATTGCTATTCTGCATTCCGTGGGAAGTTTGATGCATTCTCTTTTAGTAAAAATATATTCTAAGTCCAGTAGATGAAATGAATAAAAAAAAGGGCAGCTAGGTGCATTAAGCTCCCGCTATGCGCGGGTCCGGAAAAGGGTTAGACCACAAGGGTCTATTGTACGTAGCCTTACCCTTCATTTTTACAAGAAGCTGTTTTCACGGTTCAAACCCGTGACCTTCTTGTCACATGGCAGCAACTTTACCAGTTATGCCAAGGCCCCCTCCTCCTCTCGTGGATGAAATATTAAACAAAAATAAAGTTAATTTGTTTATCAAACATGCTGAAACAAAATCAATCCCAAGAGAGCATTCCAGCTTATTTCAAGTAATTATTCTTTGAAGATGAGGGGGAAAAATAGCTCTTTGGTTCAAGTTCAACACATTATTTCTTTGTGAATTGATCTGTGCACCCTGTCTAGTTTCTCCACATAATTTTGTGCCCACATTATGATCAGGAAACATGGGCTACTTGCCTCTCGTCATAATTCCAGCTGTTTGTGTATGCCGCTTGGAGTGCCTGATGTATGCCGCACTTATGGAATGGGCTATGCTTCGCTTTCCATGGCAGTATGTGTTTTAACTAGAGATTTCATGTCCCCTATGTGAAAGTATGGTGTTGAATTTTGGTTATGAGCTACCACCTCTCCTCCCTGAAGAATGTAAATTTAACACTTCTGTGGAAATAGTGGCTCTCTGGCCTTAACTAGGGAGGAAAAAGCACTAAAATGACCTCAGGGCTTTGGTCTAGAGGTAAGAGCGCAACTTATAATATGTGGAGCAGACGCATGTCACGGGTTTGAATCCTGCCACAGACAAAAATCTATTTAAGTAGAGAAGGATAAAGGGTGCGCCTATTATACACCTGAGTTTCGAACAGTGGAAAGGCCCTTGGAAATTTCACGGTTATCAAAAAAAAACTCAAATAGGAAAAGCTATAACTTTTAATGGAAGGGAAATCTAATTCAGTATTTCCTGCAGGTAATTTGTCTTCTTCAGGTAGGGGCCATTTATCAGTGGTCTTACGTGTATAATATTATCAGAATGTCATCCAGTAAGAGCTTAAAAGAGGTTGAAGTTGATGATTCTTCCATAAGTAAATCTTCCAGAGAAAGCTCCACATCAGAAAATGGGGTCTCTACAAAACCCACTACTTCCAGCAAATGACTTCGCAGGATCGGAGGACCAACAACAACCTGTACTTCCCTCTACTAGATTTGATCATTAATCTCAGGTTGATTATTGCACCACATTTCAATCCTGCATGCTTCAAACTAACCAAGTATTACAGTATCTACTCCGTTCCCCTACGAAAACTGAATGGATGCATAAGAATAATATGAAAGTGAAGCTCTCTGTGACTACACTGTGTCATTGGTAAATGGAGGTAGTGGCATTTTATTTCACCTGATGCACAGAAGATGCTGCAAAATAGTGCTGGAATGAGGTATAAAGCACTATGTTGTATTACATTGCCATTTATCTTTTCTTGTAACATTCTCTAGAACCACGTCTGAGCTTTCAACCCGACGAGCTTTGTGACCTGAAGCCAAACTTTACGAGGGGCCTTAACTTTTTTATGTATAAAAAAAATTATTTATTTATTTGAAGTCTATTTTTCTAGCATTTCTTAGATACAAAGTTATTAATAGTTTTTTTATAGTCAATAACTCCTAATAAGTCTTTCTTAATTGATAATATAGCTAATCCATTTAACCTTTCTTGAGACATTGTTGATCTTAGGTAAGATTTTATCAATTTTAATTTTGAAAACTTTTCTCCGCTAAAACGACGGTAACAGAAGTTATTAACATTATTCCATAAGCAATATAGGCATTGAAAAAAGAATCAAATCTTTTTATTTGATCGAGTGTATCAGTTTAACTGTTATCTTCTAATTATATTATTTTCCTTAATATTTTTAATTCCGAAAATAAATCTAAACCATTAAAATCGAATTGATTATTATGTTTTAAGGAACATTCAAGATTAAGGTAATATTTCTTCAAATTTTCATCATCAACTGATTTTAATTTTTTCCGTTAAATAGAAAATCAAAAATATTTTAATATGTTTCGAATTGTTCAAATCTAGTGAAAAAAATAGCTTTGTCTACTATGTATAAAGTAATCAACTCCAAAGTACTCTTCGAAGATTTTGAGATTTTATCATCAACATTCTCATCAAATAGTTGCTTCCTATATATTACACGTTTCTTATGAATTTCGGGTTCGATATTCATTTCAAGTGCAATTTTCTTGGCAGAGATCATAGCGGTTGCAAATCCTTCTTCTTTATACTTGTTAAAGAAAGAAATCAAACTTTTTCACTTTACATAACCTTTTTTAAACTTATACATAGTCTATTAGGTGTAACAAAAAAATGATACTCCACAAATATGGGGCCTAAAGCAATTACGTTACTTGCTTTATGGAAGGGCCGCCCCTGCGTACATCTGGAACTACTTGCGGGAAATCACTAGGTTTGTTGTATTATCTGGTTGAGATGGTTTGGTATTGAGACAGTAGTGCACTTTGGACTAATGCCTCTTCAGAATTTTGATCTCTGAATTTCTGTAACAGGTGTCGCTAGGGACTAAATTGAATGAATACATGGGACTTTCAAGGAAGCAAAACCTGAAGAGATTATTTGCCCCTTCTACCAATGGAGCGGTACTCTTCCACTTTTGTCCTATCTGTGTTCCTTTTTCAGAACTCTTCTGTATTGCGTGATTGTGTTAATTCCTATTTAGTGCGTGTAATTTGTTCGGTGTTTCTATTAATGCGATAGGCATCTGCAGCAATGCAGTCTGAAGAAACTTAGGGATCGTCCTGTTTACGATATAGTTGTGCGGGGATTATAACATAGGATTATTTATTCGGTGAATAACAATGCAAAATTGCTACGTGACGAATAATAATGCAGGAATGGTTATGAGTGATACATGGATTCTTATGTAGCGATTGACTATCCTGATTCGACATTAGAAGTATATTGATTTTTTCCCAATAACCGAATACTTTTGTCTGTAAATACCGCTCGGCAGTCCACCGGGTGGGTTTGTTTCTCCTTCCAGTTTCGAGTGTCTTCTTGGATAGTTATAGCGGCCCATAGGCGCGAGATGTACCTTGTGGGGGGCGGCGGTCCCCTGGACATAGTCCAGAGGTTCGCTAGCCTTTTTCTTTCCCTGCACCTAAAGTTGCCTTAGTTCCCTTTTTAAAAAAAAAAAGACCTAAGCTTGAAGAGCATGTTTCGTTGTTACATGTATTTATGCACGTAATGTTAATATACGTACTCTTATCCCACATACATTTCCCTACGTGGGATAAGAGTACATATATTCTCGTATAAGATACTGGAATTAGTATACATTGTTAGGTTTTTGGTATTAAACTATGCATACGTTATGCAGAGTCTAATACTAGAAACCAAACGTTGTATAATACGGAGATTTTATTGGTCATGTAGGTAGAAACCACACACTGTTTTAAGTAACATGGAATGTTATACAGAGATTAAATTTTCTACCAAAATGGGATCATTTTATACCAAATGAGTCCTTACTACCTTTTTGGTATAGCTATATGACTTATCTATTCATAATGTAGCACACAATACCACAATGAAATGCATGACTTCAGGTTAACACTTAGTAGATCCGCTGTTCCTTGCAGTTGCCATAATCTACTTGCTGAATAAATACAAATTTATCTGTTCAAGTCAAGGTGGCTTCAGACTTGACATCATCAACTGTGCACGATTAGTATTAACCAATGCCCTTGCATGGATTGCAGGTTTTGTAGTTGGACTTATACCTCAGATCAGAAGTCAGTTATAGGTGATGCAGCTCCTCTTCATGTGGTCCAACATACAGCTGTTTTACTTGGGTATGAGACTCTCTAGTTTGTTTAAAATATAACAGATGAGAGGTCCATGTTCGTACAATCTATCATATGTGTAACTGCAATACCTTGACAGCTAGTTTGGTACGAAGGATATGAGATAATTAATCTCGGGATTAAATTTGAGACGGGTTTATCCCACGTTTGATTGGGATAAAATCGTAGTATAATTAATTGACCTCGTCCAAGCCACACCTCTATTTGAGGTTGTGAAACGGTCGGAGCAATAATAGTACCCAACAAGGAGTCGGGGTCGATTTTTCACAGGGAGCTATGAAAGGGATTAGGAGTATATATTTGGGTTAATGAGCCTGAATTATCTCGGATTACACTTCCACAAAAATTGATTTGTTTTTAAATCTATTTTAATCTACGGATGACAACTAAGGATTAAAACTAGCAAATTTTTTTTGATTGTTTTCCAAATAGTAAAAAGGCATAGGGCTATGACCTTCAACTAGGTGTTCACTTAATGTGTTGTAAGCCTTAAAGCTTGTTTTCTTGGTCAGAGTGGATTATAACTATCAACACTCGATTACCCACTCAATACCTCTCGGCCAGAGAGTGATTTTGCCCAATTTGACTTTCTCAAGTCCAAATAGGTATTGCACAAATCAGTTGATAATAAGCTCAAGTCGGGTTTTTCTATCTCAAGATTCAACCCTTTAATTGGGTTTATCAATCTCTCGATGGACCAAATTCCTTGCTAGCCAAGTTTTCCTAGACTAAGTCTCTCTTTCTCAAGAAGAGCAAGTCAATTTAGGAATGAAATAATGTTTGCAACCATTAAATCCTCAATTAAAAGCAAGAACATGGCTAGATAATCAACACCCAACCATAAACAGGCAATAAATCAAACACCCATTAAGTTTACACTCTAGGGTTGGGTCACAACCCTAGTGAAAATCTAGCTACTCATGCTTAAAATAGAAGATAAAGAAGAAGAAGTAATAATTAAACACATATTAATGATTGAAACATTAAAACTAATATTCAAAAAGCTTAAAATAGCTAAAATAACTAAAAGAAGCAAAGAAAATGATTGTTGATGTCAAAAGGGACAAAAGATAACCTAAAAAGTGAAACTATTCTACTTATACAGTGCTGGAATTTTCGGACAAAATTACCCTTTTCGGAGGTTCTGCGGCCGCACAATTCCATGTGCGGCCCGCACTTGGCTTCAGTCTTGACAGGAGTTGAATCTGCGGCCGCACAATTCTGAACTGCGGACGCATCTCTCATATTTTGAATCTGCACATTTCTGGGTGCGGCCGCACGGGGCTCTTCTGCGGACCGCACATTTCTGAGTGCGACCGCATTAGCTAACGTCTGCGGCCGCACAATAATTATGCGGTCCGCACTTCTTTTAAGTTTGAATTGAGAACTCTCTGAACTTCTGATCTTGCTTAGCTTCTGCGGCCGCACATTTCATATGCGGACCATATTTTGCACTTGGGCTCTGATGAGTCTTCCTTCAGAATCTGCGGACCTCACTTTGAGCTTATGTGCCTAGTTTTGACCTCGAGTTCATATTACTCCTTCTTGAGTTGGATTTCATCTTAGTAGCTCATTCTCCAATTACTCCTGCAATTAAGTATATTTATCAGTTTTTGAGAATATAATTAAACGTTTTTGGACTAATACAAAAGTAAAAAGGTGCTAATAAGTAGTCAAAATCCTCACTTATCAACTCCCCAAACTTATCGGCTCATGCTTTGCCAATTTTTGAGGCATTTTCTTTTCCATATAGACTTAGAGAGACTTAGCATCACTCTTTCTTGACCATGATATTCATTTCCTCCTTCTTCGTTTTCTCCGTGCTTTGCATCATTGCCATTCTTTGAAATCCCTTCCACTTTTCAACTCATTCACTTTCTTTTTGTTTTTTTCTTTTTTTTCTTCTTTCTTTTTCTTGCCTTTCCTTTTTCTTCATTTTTTTCTCTTTTTGTGCCTTGATACCTTTTTCAAACTCCTCGTCTCTCCCCCAAACTTACGTTTTTAGCCAATTGTTTCACAAGAGTGTTAAGGAAAGCTCGGGTGCCAAGAGAGGGTAAAGAAAGAACGGGTAAAGGATTGTAACATGGTGATCAAATGAGAAAGGTTTTAGACTCAAATCGGTTGACTAGGGATAACAACATTGGTGGGTCATGAAAAATTTTCAAGCGGGCCAAGGAGAGTCTACAATTACTTCTCAAGCCAAGCTAAACTTAAACTTCGCCTAAAAACACATTCGGGGCAAGTTCTAGACCATTGGCACGGGTACTTGGACTTGCAACAAAAATATCTCACCTCTCACACAGTTGGATTGTTAAAAAGGATAGAGTCGAGGGCTCCCTATGTGGTCTTGGACATATCTGTGTCCATAGCAATGTCACAACCCTCAACCTCCTCTAACTGGATCTTATCATCCTCAGCTCTAGGAGTAGATGTGTTGGTGAACATCTATCGCACAGCCTCAACAATGTCGGCAGCCAGGTCTGGCTCCTCAGACTGGCCAGCTGGTGCTGCTGATGCTGAAGGTGCTGCTGGATCTACTGGTGTTGGTGGATCAATGCCCATCAGCATGTCAAATGGAAGGTCCCCAGCGGTTGCTATCTTTGTCACTTCTTTCCTCAGTCTCTCTACTGCCTTCTTAGATGCTTGGGATTTTCTCATCTTCTACCTGCTTCCCAAGCTCCTCAATAAATTCTCCATGTGCCACCAAAGTGTCCATGATGGTCTTCTGGTTCTCCAAAATCTTCTTCAAAGTGTCCTCTACTGTCGGAGGATTATGGGGTGCCGGGACGGATGACTGTGCTGCAACAGCACTAGATAGGTCAGTCAGCTTTGTTATGGCTGGCTGCATCCAGTTGTTGAGGCTCGCTAGTGTCTGGGAGACTCGCAGCGCAGATAATGGCTGAGTGGGCATGGGCACCAGCTTCAAAGCCGATGCTGAAGGAACAGAGGAAGGATGTGGAGGCATAGTTGTAGCAACATCAGAAGGGTCAGAAGAAGTAGATGGAATGTGAGTTGTTTCAACAGCTACCCTGGCAGGCTCTTCAGACTGGCCTGCAGAAGTAAAAGATTGACCCTTCTTCTTTGGGTTTCCATCACCCATCAAAGAGTACCATGAGAAGGGCTTCTTCGCTTGCACCTTGGTATCAAAATTTCTTGGCTCCACACCTGCATCTGTAAGGTACTCAGTGATAATGTTGGGATACGGAAGGAGCTCTCACCTTGCCTGGGAACTAGGGACATGTTGACCGGCATGATGACACCCACATTGATTGGGTCCCCAGCCATGATCGAGGCGACCAGCACACCTCACGGAATCGGCAGATTTGTTTCATTCTGACATGGGTCTATTCTGCTGCACACAAACGTTTTCCATCCCTTTGCCTCAAAATTCAGGGTGTTTCGCTGAATAGGAACCCCTGTTGTAATCCAAGGTGGTACTGGTCCCAGAACTGCCAGAATCTTAGCTAGCCATGGGCGAACTGCATCACCCATAGATAGCTTTTCCAAGTATGCACTGGATCCACATCCTCCAACCCCAAATATGTGTTCAAGGTGCTCTAGTTGAATCTCACTTTTAAGTTCCTCCCTTTCGTCACCTTGGTCCTTTTCTTGATATGCGCCACATTGGCGTAAAATTCCCGGACCAAGTGCTCTTTGTCATTCACCAGAGTTTGAGTGAACCATGTCCGCCCTTTTTCTCTATTTTAATTACCTCACCACATTTGGGTTGTATCTATCTAGATCTTTCAACAAAATTGTCGCTCAAGAGTGAGGAATCTCTGCGGCTATCCATTCTCGGAACCTATTGAATGAAGTCAGGGTCACAAATCTATCTTCCCAGACTTCCTTCTTCTTCGACCTCTCAAGGTCGGCAACTCTAGTGTCACCCCCTGGTCATCATCTGGTATGTCATCTACATCTACTATAGTAGTTGGTGTTGCGGGGGCTTGTGTAGATGAAGGCTCCGAAGCCTGATTGTTTCCCTCCGACCCCTCAAAAGTACTTTCAGAAGATGTGGGCTCATTCCTCAGTTGGCATCTGTCCTGAGGCAACTCTGGTTGTAATTGTACAGCCTGTTGTTCTTGCAATGAGTTACCTTCTGATGCTTCCCTAGACGGGGCATATGAGCTTGATTCGGAGGGTTCCGGATGTCTACCTCGGCCTGTTGTGGGCTTCTTTCATCACTCTTTGGGGGCTGAGGGGTAAAGAACTTCTGGCTCTGCCTCTGGAAGGCTCACCTCTCCCTTTAACATGTCACCACGGCCTCGTGATCTAACCATATTCTGCGCACAACAGCAGCCAAAAGCAGCAAAAGTCAGTTACAGTTCAAGTACAAAATAGCAGACAGTTGCAGAACAAAACATTATGCAGGGCGAGGGAAGTGCGAAAAACTGCGACCGCAGATGGGATTGTGCGGATCGCACACTTTGAAAGTGCGGCCGCAGGGATGATTCTGCACTCCGCACAATATTGAGTGCGACCTCACATTTTTTAGTGCGGCCGCACATTGAAGTCCTTAAAATGGAAACTCTCTGATGACAGAGAATTGCATGATTTGCCGCCGCACACACTTTTCTGCGGCCGCGGTTGAATTTCTGTGGATCGCACAATTTCAAGTGTGGTCCTCACAATCATTCAGTACCAAATATCCTAGCCTATTGATCTGCGTACCGCACAATTCCTTATGCGGCCGCACAATTCGAAACCTAATCGGGCCACAGTTCTAAGGTTCATACTTTTACGCACAATTTGAACATGACAGTAGCAATTAAATCATTCCAACCAAACACCCATCCCCCATATAGCACTTAGAAGCTTACCCAACACTAATTATAGCCCACCTGGTCATGAATTTGACAAATGGTCTAACAATAACCTAACAAATTATAAACTAAACTAATAGAATTGAAAATTTCTAAAGAGGAATTGAAAATTCCAGTGATGAAGTGGTGTTAAGGAATGATCAAGGATGATGAACAAAGTTTCAGATGAGTGAATCAGTTGAGTACACTAATTTTGCCTTTGTTTTAATTTCTCAGAGTTTTTAAAGTTTCAACAGTAGAACGAGACCCACTATTTATATTTAACATGAAAGGTCAAGGGTTCAAGAGGTGAGTGCGGCCGCAGAATTCCTTCTGCGGTCTGCACTCTGATACTTGTCTGCATTTTCCCTATGATAATTCTGCAGTCCGCACAATTACGTGTGCGGCCGCAGATTTTGGTGTGGACTGCACATTTCCTTGTGTGGGATCACTTTGTCCATTTCTCTAACAGACAAACTTTAGAGAGTTTGCAATTTTTTATTTCTAGTTGTGCGGTCCGCACAAGAATTGTGGTTGCAGATCCCTTCTATTGTGGCACTCCAAATTTGTGCCGTCTACACTTTTTTTTCCATACTTACCCAATTTTTCTGAGCAAAGTCCCTGAAAAACACATTCATTCCTGCAACACACTTCAAAACCAGTTAAAACAAAATAAGACCTATCTAAAGAAGAAGAAAAAAGAAAGAAAAAGGAACATGGGTTGCCTCCCAAGAAGTGCCTAATTTAACGTCGCGGCACGACGCAGATTACCATCACTTCAAATGAATCATTGCCACCATGTTGCCATCATCAGCTTGTCCCAAGTAATGCTTCACCCGGTGACCATTGACTCGGAATTCCTCATCATTTTTGTTTTTCAAGTCCAATGCACCAAAAGGTGTCATTATCACAATTTAAAAAGGACCACTCCATTTGGATTTCAGCTTTCCGGAAAACATCCTCAATCATGAGTTGAACAAAAACACAAGATCGCCCACCTTAAATTCCCTGTTTCAGATGTATTTGTCATGAATGTACTTAATTCTCTCTTTGTACAAGGACGAACTTGCATATGCATGGTATCGGAATTCATCTAGCTCATTCAAATGTGCAGCCTGTAATGTGGCAATTGCATCCCAATCAAGATTTAACTTCTTCAAAGCCCACTTGGCCTTGTGCTCAAGTTCCACCGGAAGATGACAAGCTTTGACAAACACCAATCAGTATGGAGACATCCCGATAGGAGTTTTGAAAGCATTCCGATAAGCCCATAGTGCATCATCCAACTTCTTTGACCAATCTGTCCGGTAAGCATTCACTAACTTGGACAATATACTCTTGATCTCCCGGTTGGAGACTTCCACTTGTCCACTTGATTGAGGGTGATAGGGAGTCGTGACTTTGTGAGTGACACCATACTTGCTAAGTAAGTTGTCAAAATCTTTATTGCAAAAATGCGACCCCCCCACCCCCATCGCTTATGATGGCCCACAGAGTACCAAACCTTGTGAAGATGTTCTTTTTCAAAAATTCCAACACATTTGTTGCTTCGTTGTTGGATAGAGCAACGGACTCAGCCCATTTTAACACATAATCCACCATTACCAATATGTATGTATTCCCACAAGAGCTTACAAACGGTCCCATGAAGTCAATACCCCACACATCAAAAATATCGATTTCCAAGATGGTGGTGAGGGACATTTTATTTTTCTTTGAGATCCCACCGGCCCTTTGAAATTCATCACAATGCTTTACTAGTTCACTTGCATCCTTGTACAGAGTAGGCCAATAGAATCCACAACTCAACACTTTGACCGTCGTTATTGCTCCACCATGGTGGCCACCATATGGTGAAGAATGACAAGACCCAAGAATTTCAACTTGTTCCTCCTCTAGCACACATTTTTTAATCACGCCATCGGTACAAATCCGTAAGAGGTATGGTTCATCCCAATAATAGTCTTGACAATCCCATTTGAGCTTCTTCCTTTGGTTTGAAGAGAACTCATTCGGGATAATACCAGTCACAAGATAATTTGCTAAATCAGTGAACCATGGTATCTCGGTCATTGAAATGGCTAGAAGTTGTTCATCGAGGAAGGAGTCATTGATTTCAAGATCGTCATGTGGCCTCCCCTCCTCCTCCAAGCGAGACAAGTGGTACACCACTTGGTTTTCACTGCCTTTGCGGTCTTGGATGTATATATCGAACTCTTGCAATAAAAGCACCCATATCATTAACCGAGCCTTTGAATCTTTCTTTCTCATAAGGTACCGAAGTGTCGCATGATCCGTGTGGACAATCACCTTCGTACCCATCAAGTATGGGCGAAACTTCTCCATAACAAAAACAATAGCAAGGAGATCTTTTTCGATCACAGTATAATTGACTTGGGCGTTATTTGTGGTCTTACTAGCATAATAGACCGGATGAAAGATCTTGCTGATACGTTGCCCCAAAACTGCTCTAACCGACACATCACTAGCGTCACACATGAGCTCAAAAGGCAAGCTCCAATTCGGGGCAGTGATAATAGGAGTAATTGTCAACTTGAGCTTGAGAAATTCAAATGATCTCATGCAATCTTCATTGAAGTGAAATTTGGCATCTTTCTCCAAAATCTTACACAAGAGGTTCACCACTATGGAAAAATCTTTGATGAAACGCCGGTAGAACCCTGCATGACTCAAGAAACTCCTCACTCCCTTCACAGACGTTGGAGGTGAAAGTTTAGAAATCACCTTTATTTTTGCCTTGTCGGACTCAATCCCCTTCTTTGAAATCTTATGTCCAAAGAAAATACCCTCCTCGACCATGAAATGGCATTTCTCCCAATTCAACACCAAGTTCATCTCTTCATATCTTGCCAAGACCTTATCTAAATTTGCCAAGCAATCATCAAAAGAATCCCCGACTACCGAAAAGTCATCCATAAAGAGTTCAAGGTAATACTCTACCATATTCGTAAATATCGCCATCATACACCGTTGGAAATTTGTCGATGCATTTCATAAGCCGAATGGCATCCGGTTGAAAGAGAAAGTGCCATAGGGACAAGTGAAAGTTTTTTTCTCTTGATCTTTCGGGGCAATAAGGATCTGATTGTAGCCCGAATACCCATCTAGAAAGCAATAGAACGCCCGGCCGGCCAATCGATCGAGCATTTGGTCAAGAAAGGGAAGTGGAAAATGGTCTTTCCTTGTGACTTTGTTTAGCTTCCGATAGTTCATGCACACTCTCCACCCGGTCACTGTTCCTGTTGGAATCAACTCATTTTTATCATTGGTGACCACAGTTATGCCCCCTTTCTTCAGAATACGATGCATCGGAGAAGTCCACGAACTGTTAGAAATTAGGTAGACAACTCCGGCATCCAACCACTTTATGATCTCCTTTTTTACCACCTCTTGCATTGCTTCATTCAGCCTCATTTGATGTTTAATGGAGGGTTTGGCATCCTCCTCCAAATTAATCTTGTGCATGCAAAATGCGGGGATATCCCTGATGTCCATCTAATAGATTTATTCCTCTTTTGTAGCACCGCCAATGTAGGGTCTACCTGTATGTTAGTCAAGTTAGAGGAAATAATAACCGGTAAAGTAGAAAAGGGGGCAAGGAATTCATACCTGAGATGCGGAGGCAATGGATTTAACTCCAAAACGGGAGGCTCTTCAATTGAGGTCTTTGTTGGAGAAGTCTTCCAATTTTCAAGATCCAAGGACAATTTACGGGATTCATAAGTGTACGACCCTATTCCTTGCAATGAGTTCGCACATTCCAAGAATCCATCCATATCGTCATCATCAAGGTTAAGCAAGACGGCCTCCAATGTATCATAAACATTCATCGTGGCACTAGTACCATCAATAATCACATCGGCCACCAATTTCACAAACGAACACACTTCATTGTTATTCGGTTGTCTCATAGATTTGCATGCGTGGACACCCCCATTTCATCACCCACCTGGAAAGTGAGTTCACCGGCTTCCACATCAACAAGAGCATTCCCCGTATAAAGGAAAGGTCTACCAATAATAATCGGCACCTCATAGGCCACTTCACAATCAAGAATCACAAAATCCACCGGGAGAATAAACTTGTCAACTCGAACCAATACATCCTCAATCACACCCAATGGTCTCTTCATTGTCTGGTCGGCCATTTGTAATATCATAGATGTGGGCCTTGGTGCCCAATTCCCAATGTCTTGAAAATTGAGTAGGTCATCAAGTTGATACTCGTCCCAAGATCACAAAGAGCCTTTGCAAATTCGGCACTTCCAATGGTACAAGGAATAGTAAAAGCACCGGGATCTTCCAACTTTGGAGCCATCGAAGTCACAATTGCACTCACTTGGTGACTGACTTTGATAGTTTCAAAATTCATCGATCTCTTCTTTGTCACCAAGTCTTTCATAAACTTAGCAAATCCGGGCATTTTCTCTAAAGCTTCAGCCAAAGGCACATTTATAGAGAGACTTTTCATCATATCAATGAACTTCTTGAATTGATTCTTGCCATTTTTCTTGGCAAGCCTTTGAGGATAGGGAGGAGGTGGCTTAGGCAATGGTGCCTTAGCTATTTGCACTACCGGTTCCGGTATGTCAATCACATGATCCCTATACGGGTTCACGTCCTCTTGAGTCTCTTCAACCGAGTCATCAATATCAATCCGCACTTCATCATTTGCTTGCACAACATTGTTCGGGATCTCCTCTTCTTCTACCACTTGCTCATCATCCACAAGTTTCCTTTGACTTGAGGTAGGTGCATTCCCACCTTTTTCGCTTTTTGTAGTAATGGCCATGACATGTACCGTAGTGTTCCCACCCTTCGGGTTCACCACCGTATCACTTGGTAGTGCCCCCTTAGGATGCGAATTCAAAGCTTGAGAGATTTGACCCATTTACACTTCTAAGTTACGGATTGATGTATTGTTAGAAGTAAGTTGGGCATCAGAATCGGCATTCTTCTCTATTATTTGCTTGAACATGTTTTCAAAGCGACTCATTTCATTGTTGGAGGAACTAGAACCATGAAAAGGATAGGGAGGTGGGTTGCTCGGTTGTTGGTACATCTGGAGCCTTTGAAAGCCCGACCCCTGATTTCCTTGATTGTTTTTCCAGCCTCCTTGGTTGTTACCTCCCAAATTGCCTTGATTGTTACTATTTTTCCAATTCCCTTGGTTGTTTCTTCCATTCCAATTACCTTGATTGTTCCCACCATTCAAATTACCTTGGTTGCTAGAATTCCAATTGCCTTGATTTTGAAGGTCTCTATTGTTGTTGACTAGGGCCTTGATAGTTGTTTATTTGCCCTTGAAAGTTATTCACATATTGGAACTCTTCATTTTGATCATTGTAAGAATCTCCTTGATCATACCCAATATCATCTTGCAAAAAATTGAACACTCTTTGTTGCACTTGTGGACTTTTTGTTCTTCTCTTGTTTACCATCACATTGACTCCCTTCATGGCATTGACTTGCCTCGGGTTTTGAACTTGTTGAAGTTGAGCCTTTGACAATTGGTTCATGGTGGTTTTCAACTCGGTTATGGCTTGTCCGTGGTCATGTAACTCTTTGTGAAGAAAAATCACATTTCGATCACCTTGTGGAACATTGGCTCTAGATTTCCATGTCAATAAATATCCGTCATCTCATCCAAAATATCACATGCCTCCGCATAAGGTGTAGTCATGAAGTTCCCACCGACAAGTTGATTCACTACTCATTGGTTGGTGGTATTGACCCCCCGATAGAAAGTTTGTTGAATCATGTTCTCCTTCATATAATTATTGGGGCACTCTTTCACAATTCTTCTATATCTTTCTCATATCTCGTGTAGTGGTTCATTAGGCTCTTGCTTGAATGCTAGAATTTCATCCCTAAGAATAGCCATGTGCTCGGGAGAGAATTAATTTGAAATGAATTTCTCCGCAAGTTCATCCCGCGTCCGAATGGAATGATTTAGAAAACGTTCTAACTAATCTAAAGCTTTCCCCCGTAGAGAGAAGGGAAAAAACCTTAGCCTCAAAGCATCCTCGGAGGCATTTGTTTGTTTGCTTCCCCAACGCGTATCAACAAACCCCTTCAAATTTTTATATGTGTTTTGACCCATTACACCGGTGAAGATCCCACGTTGCTCGAGCAAAGTAAGCATCACGTTAGTTATTTGAAAGTTGTCCGCCCTAATACGAGGTGGGACTATAGCACTTGGATACCATTCAATCGGCAACACCCGGTGTGGAGCCGCTCGTGGTAGAGGTATGGGTGGAACGGAAACATTGTCATTAGGTGGTCGGCCTCGCCTATTAGCTTGAGGTTCAAGAGGGACCTCATCCATTGCATCATCATCAAGTCCACATCCGCCACATTTATGTTTCCGAGCTCGTTATTTGCCATGATTGCACCTACAATACTCGCACATTAGTAACAAGGAAGGAAAATGAGATAATTCACACACAAAACCAAATATATAGCTAAATCCGTTGTTAGCTCCCCGGCAACGGCGCAAAAATTGATCTCGTCCAAGCCACACCTCTATTTGAGGTTGTGAACGGTTGGAGCAATAATAGTACCCAACAAAGAGTCGGGGTCGATTTTTCACAGGGAGCTATGAATGGGACTAGGAGTATATATTTGGGTGAATGAACCTGAATTATCTCGGATTACACTTCCACAACAGTTGGTTTGTTTTTAAATCTATTTTAATCTACGGAAGACAACTAAGGATTGAAACTCGCAAATTGTTTAGATTGTTTTCCAAATAGTAAAAAGGCCTAAGGCTATGGCCTTCACTTAGGTGTTCACTTAATGGGTTGTAAGCCTTAAAGCTTGTTTTCTTGGTCGGGGTAGAGTATACCTATCAACACTCGATTACCCACTCAATACCTCTCGGTCAGAGAGTGATTTTGCCCAATTTGAATTTCTCAAGTCCAAATGGGTATTCCACATATCAGTTGATAATAAGTTCAAGTCGGACTTTACTATCTCTAGATTCAACCCTTTAATTGGGTTATCAATCTCTCGATTGACCCAATTCCTTGCTAGCCAAGTTTTTCTAAACTAAGTCTCTCTCTCTCTCTCTCTCTCTCTCTCTCTCTCTCTCTCTCTCTCTCTCTCTCTCTCTCTCAAGAAGAGATCAAGTGAATTTAGGCATGAAATAATATTTGCAACCATTAAATCCTCAATTAAAAGCAAGAACATGGCTAGATAATCAACATCCAACCACAAACAAGCAATAAATCAAACACCCATTAAGTTTACACTCTAGGGTTGGGTCACAACCCTAGTAAAAATTTAGCTACTCATGTTTAAAATAGAAGATAAAGAAGAAGAAGTGATAATTAAACACATATTAATGATTGAAATGTTAAAACTAATATTCAAAAAGCTCAAAATAGATAAAATAACTAAAAGAAAACGGTTGCTGATGTCAAAAGGAACAAAAGTTAACCTAAAAAGGTGAAATTATTCTATTTATACTGTGCTGAAATTTTCGGATAAAATTGCCCTTTTCAGAGGTTCTGCGGCCGCACAATTCCATGTGCGGGTCCGCACTTGGCTTCAGTCTTGACAGGAGTTGAATCTGCAACCACACAATTATGAATTGCGGTCGCATCTCTCATATTCTGTGTTCTGCACATATTTGGGTGCGACTGCATATTTTTGAATGTGACCGGTTTAGCTGACGTCTGCGGCCGCACAATAATTGTGTGGTCTGCACTTCTTTTGAGCTTGAATTGAGAAGTCTATGAACTTGTGATCTTGCTTAGCTTCTGCGGCCGCACATTTCATGTGCCGACCGCATTTTACACTTGGGATCTGATGAGTCTTCCTTCAGAATCTGCGGCCTCAGATGGAATTCTGCGGACTGCACTTTGAGCTTCTGTGCCTGATTTTGTCCTCGAGTTCAGATCACTCCCTTCTTGAGTCGGATTTCATCTTAGTTGCTCATTCTCCAATTACTCCTGCAATTAAGCATATTTAATCAATTTTCAGGTATACAATTAAATGCTTTTGGACTAATACGAAAGTAAAAAGGTGCTAATAAGTAGTGAAAATCCCCAGTTATCACTAATCCCAGGATTGTAGTGTTTTTTATCCCCATGGAATGGTGGGATAACTAATCCCAGAATAACTACTCCCGGAATAATTAATCATGGGATAACTTGTTTTCCAACCAAACGACCGCTGAGAGTGTGTGCATACAGGTCAATGCTTTCAGAATGTCTTGATACATGATAAGGTATTTGAACTCCATACGATGTTTGAACTAAAAAGGAAAAGTTCAGTAATGTAACAAAACTAAAACAAATAGTATCACATTTCATGAGTGTCTCTATTAAATAGTCAACCAATTATGGCTGATTGATTGCATCAATGAACTTAAACGAGAAATTGATATTACACTTGTTAATGAGTGCTGGGAAGTAACCTTTTAAAAGGATCGAGGGGTTCAGGAGTTCAGAAGTCTGTGCTTGTTGGCATTATCGTTGTCAAATACATTGCCATGCCTATGATTGGTATTGGTGTTGTCAAAGGAGCTTCTCGGTTTGGATGATGATCGAGTATATCAGTTTGTTCTTTTACTTCAATTTGCTGTTCCGCCTGCAATGAACATTAGTGCGCTGATCCAACAAGTTATTTTTCTTGCTAGCCATCTAGCTATTATTTCATTCTGTATGGGCACAAGGAGTTCCTGATTGAAATGCGTAAAGATCCTCTAACCAATATCTTTAACGTGCAGAGGTTCCTCTAATTGATTTCATATTTAGACAGTTTGTGGATAGTGGCTGGTGTCTATTCTGTGATCACACTAAACAAATTGCTAGTACTGAGAGAGGTGAACCAGACTCCACTAGATTAGAGAAAAAAAGAAACCTTCTTCTATTGAGATGTTAAGCAAACCGTTTTCGCCGGTTGTATACGCATGTGTTGGTTTATCTGCAGTACAATGTTTGAGATGGGATCGTGAATTACTCTAGTTTCACTTTGCAGGCACCATGATGCAGTTGTTTGGAGCTGGTGAGAGTGAATGTTCAGTGATTATGTTATGGACTTGCGCATTTGCTTACATTATGGATAACAATTTTCACAGAGATCGAGAGATGTTTAAATTAGTCATAAGCAACTCCAATGTACAAGAATGGTGATTCTTGATTTGACAGTATTCTTGATTGTGGAAGAGAGAAGAAAATGATTTCCCCGGCATGTATTCTGCCCTATTCCATGGATTGTCCAAGATAGCCTGTTTGGCAAAGCTTCAAAGTTGAAGTATTTGGTCAAGCTCTTAGAACTAAATAAAAGTGCTTTAAAAAAGTACTTCTTTGAGAAAATTATACTTAGAAGTACTTTTTAAAAGCTTGTCCAAACATCTCTCTCAAAACTACAGAAAGATTTATGACCTCGTAAAACTACTCGAGACTCGTGATACAGAGTATTCTAAACAGTGGCTTCGAAGTCTCAACTGGAGCACGTACGCGAAAACGTCCAGAACTGAATAGGCTTGCAATCAAATTTGAATACAAAAATCCAAACAGTCACCATAACTTAGAGGTAAACGAATTTGTACCCCTAGAAACCGCATAAATACAATCTTCTCAACATCATTCGCCTTGTCAAAATTGCAAACGTACAAACGAATAAACTAAGGACAGTTGAACACCTCTATTACCACAATTAACTAACATTTCTGCACCTAAATAAAGTTTGTGCAAAATCGGAAAGATGATTGGGAAGAAAAAGAAAAGGTAATGACTATATAGTTTGGTAAATAGGACTTCCTCTAAATTTCCTCAAGGTTAAGAGGGGTTCTCATCTAGAATGGCGTGTTCACAGTTGAAGGTGAGGATATCACGGAAAGAATGTCCGTGACAGAAGCCATGGCACTCAATGCTGCTTTCAGGACATCTTGCGAGCAGCCAGGCTTCACAATTGTACGAACCTGGAAAGAAGTAGAAAATAAAATGAGAAATTTGCAACATACCAAAGTCAAAAAAGAAAACTTAGACAAGTTTGGATAGCAGTTGGCATGATAAATAAATGACGCTATGTTTTTCCTTAAGATTAGATATTCTGGTTGAAAAATCAGTACCTTGTCCAGATACTCTTGCAATTTCTTAATACGACCCATGTAATCCTGGTCTTCAACACAGAGAGTTACAGCCTTTGCATCAGCACCAGGGCCATCAAACTGGAGGGGACCTGGGTTTCTGTATACATCATCGAGCAAGAACTTTGTTGCATTTTGACTCAATAATCTGCACCAGAAAAAAAGAGACAAATCAGGCCCAGTGGCAGGCCAGAGACAAATAAGATACATGCACAGAATTCGCTTCGGAATGCCAGTTCTTAAGAGAGCTTTTTCTTGGAATTTCCTGCCTACTGCCTACTTTTCAACCACGAAAGTTCAACTTCCTCTGAAGCTTCACTTGTAAATAAGCAAAACGTAGGGATATTGACATACTCGTATGCTTTGCCCTTCAAATCCACAGTGGCTGGATGCACAGCAGGCTTTCCAATTGCTGCGTTGCCAGGACCACGACCATACCGTTTCACAGTCATCATAGCCTAGAATTTAACCAAACAGTGATAAGGTCAATATTTCACTTCTCTTTTATTTTTATTTTTTGTCAGGTAGCGGACAGAGTGAAACCTTATTTATGTAATTATTACCACTTCATAAGAAGTGGATAAACTTTAGGGTCCTTTCGGGACGTCAGTACAAAATATAGGATGGAACTTACAGTTATTGGAGCAGCCGCACAGCGCCACTTGTTGACAGGATTCTTCAAGTTAGTCACAGTGGCCATGTAACCATTGAGGCCAGCAGCCAAAATATGATAGCAGATGTGACCAAGTACCTGGCATGTAATTTTATTACGATCTTTTTAATTCTGTAACAATCTTATATATCTCAATTAAAAGAAAAAGAAAAAAAAAACTAGGAATAAAATCAAAGCTTACATATGCATAGTCACAATCAAACTTTGATGGCAATGATCCCCGAGCTTGATAACCAAAGAAATGGCAAATTGCGTTAAATTTCTTTCCCTTGTAAGTTCCTTCTTTCTGTAAAGTCCCAATATAAAGACATGTTACGTAAAGGTAACAGTGAACACGGCAAAAAATAACCAGATCATGTGAAATACACTTTTTCCGATGCACCAGCTGTTAAAAGTAATAACAATGATCTTGAAAGCAAACAAAAGTTTACAAAAAAAGACTGCTCAGTGAAAACATGGTTAATATTAAATAAGGCTGCATTAATTCTTTAGCAAGTTTTTGAGCTTATGATTAAGGATCCATATGAAATAGCCAATACCCATGTCTTACCCCTTTGACACTGACATGTCAAACCGAATGAAGAGTTTATTTAACATAACCTTGTAAGTGGGAGTAGATAACAAGCAGCTTTAAGATTTAGAATTCCTGGGTAAAACGTTATGAAGAAGAGCTGTATTTCATGAAATAAGGAAAGAGAAAAACTTGATTTAATTCTCAGAGGTCTAAACATATTATTCTCCCCACTCCAAACTCGCAGAAATGTGGTCTTTAATCATCTCTGCACAAATTGTATGAGTTGTATTAAAGGAAATTATTCTTGTAACTTTCCGTCTAACAAATTCGCAAAGAAATGTAACACAACAACAACGTAGAAGTCAGTACACCATATTTACAAGCTGAAAAGCTTAATATTAGTAAAACAACATATATATCTTTTCTCAAAATTTCTTTCCTGTTTAGAGATGGGATATTTCATTTATTTGTCCTTAAGCTCCTACCGGTCATTAGTGTCAGAAGAGAACAACCATTCAAAATATCACATGCAATATTTTAGATTGCAGAATAGAGGAAATAGAAGCTATACCAATCGCTTATTCATTTCAGTTTCCACAAGATGAGCTATGAGTTTCTCGGTCTCAATCTGTGGAGGAAGAATAAAAGAACAGTCAACATACAGTCCATATGTATCACCAAACACAACATCCAAACTGGAGAATTTGTTACCTGTGATAGCTGAGCAGAATCATCTGATTCTGGGTACAACAGGAGCTGCAACATCACAAGCATTTTATGTAAGAACTATCCAATTAAACTTAATTTGATATCTGAGCACTCAATTCCAACAATACACAAGTGGCACCTGCTTTTTTATAAAGGGGGGCAAGAATTCAAACAGCGCAGATGCCCAAGGTGATAGTTGAGAGGAAATCTTATCAGCAGAAACGCCTTGCCTGAGTAAACCATGAATTTCCTGGAATGCACAGGATCACAAAAAGGCATTATGACAACCAAAAACCATTTCCAAACAAAGACTCATAGAAGCCCAATTAAGGTTTGAAAGTGTTTCTTTTTTGGCCTATTTGTTCTCTTTCCCCTTTATTATTTTCTTTTTTGTCCCTCGGGTGAGGGAAGAGGGCGTGAAAAGAGGACCTTGGGAGGCAGGCTAAGAAAATAATACTCTTTTATTTGCAATTTACCTGCAGTAGAGCATAAACTTCAGGAATACTTTCAATAAGTCCCTCTGGCAACAGGATCACACCATGGTTTTTATCTAAATTCAAAAACTTAGTGAGCACACAAATTTTTTGGAAAAACACCTCAAAAGACAAAAGAAGAAAAAGGTAAAATTTCCATACCTTGTTCAGCCCTAGCTTGAACTGCATCACAAATTCTGTTTGTGATGTCAAAAAGAGTAAGCTTTGATGCAGCTACCTCCTCACCAAGAATCACCTGCAAGATCATTTACCACTTTTCGATAGAGAATGCTTGCAAGTTCTAAGAGAGAGCATGTCCTAACAGCAATATCACTTCATTAGTTTTCTAGTGAAGGGGTAAAACAAACCATATTAGGATGTGACTGCAGAGTGCATTCTAAGGCAACATGTGATGCCTTACGCCCCATGAGTCTGATGAAATAGTAGTACTGAAAAGGAAAAATTACCAGGTTATATAAAAGATTGACAAAGGACATGGGTTGGAAATATAAAAGATAAGGTTGTAAACATAATTCAACAGACAGTCAACACCATCAAAACAAATTTATATAATAGAAATGAAACCCAACAGAAAGGTATATTTTAAATAACCCAATTACACCACTAGAAATTGGAATAGACATGAAAGACATGAATGAGTCAATTACCTTTTCTGCCGAGAGCGCATCAGTGCAAACATTGCTAATAAGTTGGGAGTTAACCTAAGATGTAACAAGGATAATAAGCTTCTGCCCCAAAAACAATTTATATAACTTACTGGAAATTTGTTTCAGTTAAAGCACACAAATAGCATCATAACAAGACTTTTCACTCATGCAAAAGTCATCAAAATGACCTACAAACAACACTCAGCATCTGAATGTACTTCACCCCAAATTCCATTCACATCTAAAATAAAAAAGTAAAAAGGACCTAAGTTGCGGACTCTTCGTTTTTGGTCTCGACACGGGAGGGGAGCGGGTGCGGGAGCGGGATACGCATCCCGGATTCGGTCAACTAACTTCGGATACTTTGACATGAGTCCATCGACAAATTTGGGGGGAAATTGAGATTTTAATTTCTCAAAATTAAAAATAAAACAGATTTAAGACATGTAAAATAGCATACCTTCAATATTGTAGTACTTTTGTTTCATATTTGCTACTTCGTGTTTCAGAAAAACCAAGAAGTCAAAGGGTCGTGTTCTGAGTTCAGATTCCTGGTAGACAATAGCAGCGACATAGATGGAGAGTTGGTGGAAGACCTTGAATGGCTTTCTTTTTCTCTTTAAAGCTCTATTTTTTATAATTTTGATATTTTTTTAGCTAAATCCCTGCGCACCCGTATCCATACCTGGATCCGCACCCCCAAATCTTAAAATTTAGATTTTGCCGAATCCGACACTCGGATCCGTGCCCGTATCGGATGCCCGCACCCGAGTCCGAGCAACTTAGAAAAGGACACTCAACCAGCCCACCATCATAACCATACGCAAGACCCTCAAACTTAGAGTGGGAAGCATGACCACAAGTATAAAGGACGATGCCTCTCAAAGGAAAAGGAAAAGGTATTAGATGTAAATTCTGCATAATGTAAAATAACAAATATGGTCTTCAAATGAATTCCTTTCAAATGATTGACATAATTGGACTAATACCTTGCATATTGTGTCAAAACCGACGTTTGTTTCAACAAACTGATTCTTTAGATCTCCATTTAATGTAACAGGAACTCCTACCACCTGGAGAAAAGGACAACCAGAAAGTATGAACCTTCCACAATGAGAGGATAAAATGGAAAGGAGAATGCAGAGGTTAATGTTGGAATACTGCAAAACACTTGGAAAAAATGTTAGTTGTTCATTTATATGACATAACAGTGAATTAGATAAAGAGAACTGCCTCAACTCATGCATACTTTTGTTTGGCATTTAGCTTCGGCAAATGTTTCTGCCAGCTGAGCAGCATCAGTGTTTGATGTTACCCCTTCAAAAGCCAATGCATATGTTAGTATGTATATACGTGTGTGTGTGTGTGTGTGTGTGTGTGTGCAAGCTAGCTTGTGCTGGAAGATCCATAATGAACCATAAAAAGTTGCATAATCAATACCTCCAATAATGATAAGGGCGTCCAATTTCAAAGCTTTGCATGCAGCCATCGCGGCATTAACTTGCTCAGTCGTTCTAATTTGATCTTTTGTCCGGCCCAGCATGTCATAACCACCTTAAATGCGACAAATCAACTAATGATAAGCTTAAAGATAAAGTGGAATAAATACCGACTTCATCCAAAACCAGGTTTTACCTTGATTCTTATAGGTGGAAAGAACATCATTGGTGATCTCTAGGGTTTTCTGAGCAAATAAACCTTCAGAACCACCTGTTGGCACATGTAAAGAGACACACATGTTAACCGTGTTAAAGTAGGTCTGCCAAGGGTTCACTGCCCTGATGTCCCAATAATAGATGACAAGACGATGTCAACCGGGAGAGTATGAGAAACAATCTCGAAATCTAGCAGATTTATAGGTCAGTACGTGAACAGATGCATCACAGAACATAGAGCACCAACATAAAAACCTACTTACCCAAAAAACCAAGCAAAGTGCTGTTAGGATTGTGAATTTTAAGAGCATCATGAATACCCCATATCACATTATGCCCTCCAGGAGATTGTCTCCCACAGAAAACAACTCCAACCCTAAAAAGAAAGAGCACACACAGTGAGCACGTTAGATATCAGAAATGTTTGTGATGCACTTAAAAATCAATAAAGCTCATTTCATGGACATATGTCTCAGTGAGCTTTTGTCCTTAAGTTTATACATGAATTTAATACATCAGTGTTGACAGGAACCTTTAGTTTAAGTCCCCTCAGTTAGATCCAAAGACAGTAAACGCTAGAGGAAAACTAAAACTAAACGGAAAAAAAAATCAGTCACCAAAACAGAAGAATAGTCATACGCCTACATTAAACATAGACTTGGTGCAAAAATCTCATGATTTCAACATTGATGCCATTAGCAAGTAAACTAAAGAATTATAGTGCATACCTCTTTGCCGGATGCTCAGTAATTATCTGAGCATCAGCGACCTTAGCAGTTGCCCTAAGAAAATGGGCTAAGGGCTGACCATAAGTGTGAGGAAAAGACCGACTTATTGTGTGTTCACCAGAGGGATCTGATGCAGTGGTTGCATCACCTAGCTCTACCCGCACAGTAGTGCCCTGTCGTAGTGAAACAAGATTAATAAACTCATGATTGAAGACGCAAAAATCTTTCATCCTAAAAGAGTTAGCAGGATTAAATTCTCTAAGCATCTTCTGTGATCACTTCGAAGAGCAATATTTTTAGTGAATATCAATATCATAGATACAAAGAACTGGGATCACATTTCATAAACAATGATAACAAGACTTGAACACTATTCAATGAAACAATCCAGCGGAATCTGGTAATCAATCAACACGATAAAACATCTAACAAGATAATCAGATAAAACAACTGAAAAACGTCAAAACATTATTGTAGTACATAACAGAAAGTATATACATTATTCATCCTAGATTTTGCATTACACATGTTCTGCGAGGATAAGGACTCCATATGCAAAGTCTTGCCTTGGTTATCAATCAAAGAAGAGACAATTAGCATATGTTCCTGGAGGCGCTTGACAGGAACCTTCATTTTTTTTGGGGACCGAGAAATCCCCACAGACTTGTGGCGCAGGGTCTGGGACTTGGTGGATAACACACCCACCTCTTTACTCTTCTTCACTTAACTTCCAAGCTTTTATCTGCAACAGGGACCGAACTCGTGACGTGTGGCTAATCCTTCACATCACAAGTTACGCTCTTACTAGTGGAGCAAAGCACGCTCTTACACTAGATTAAAGCACTTTTTCTTACTTTTTTATAACCGAGAATCCCTGAAGGCCAATGGTGCAAAGTTTGAAACTCAATGGATAGTGGACCCGACCTGCCCCTCTACCCTACTCCACTATTTAAAAAAACAACCCAGTGGGATCCCACAAGTGGGGTCTGGGGAGAGTAATGTGTACGCAAACCTTACTCTTACCCTCCACCCTGGAGGGTAGAGAGGTTGTTTCTGAAAGACCCTCGGCTCGAGAGCAAGAATAAGAACAGGTAAATAACAACAAGGCCAGGAAAATAATATCAACAATGTAAGGACCGAAGAAAAAATAAATGGAAGAAAGCAGTAGCAATAGCAAAAGCAATAGCCACAAGCAGTAACACGAAATGGTACTAAAACATCGAAGCGGAAGATAGTACTAAAACAACCCTAATACTGGCATTCTAAGAATCGAACACAATGTACTAGTCAGCTAGACCTAATAAACCTGGAACAGATCAGAAAAACACACGACGACCTATTACCCTTCTACCCTAATCTTCGACCTTCATACCCTCCTGTCAAGGGGCGTGTCTCGGTAAGTTGAAGTCGCGTCATGTCCTACATGATCACCTCTCCTCAGTTGTTCTTAAGTCGCCCTCTACCTCTTCTCCTACCTGCCATTGTCAGTCGTCCACACCTCCTCACCGGGACATATAGGCTTCGTCCTTCTCACATGCCCGAACCATCTAAGCCTTGCTTCACGCATCTGATCCTCCATAGGGACCACACGCACTTTGTCCTGAATATCCTCATTCCTAATCTTGTCCAACCTAGTGTGCCCGCACATCCTTCGCAACATCCTCATTTCGCCTACGTTCATCTTCTGGATATGGGAGTTCTTGACTGGCCAGCCTTGCTCCCAATACAGCATAGCCGGTCTAACCGCCGCTTTGTAAACTGGCCCTTAAGTTTTGGTGGCACATTCTTGTCACACAGGACGTCAGATGCTAGCCTCCATTTCATCCACCCACCCATATACGGTATGTGTCATTCTCGTCAATCTCCCCGTCCCCTTGAATAACTGACCCGAGATACTTGAAACTTCCTCTCTTGGGGATGACTTGTGAAACAAGCCTCACGTCTATAGCTGCTCCCCATGACACTACGTTGAACTTGCATTCCCCTCACCCGAGTCTTAGCTCCATTATATATGTCCTTAATCACTCTAATGTATGCTATAGGAACACCTCTAGCCTCCAAGCATCTCCAAAGGAACTCCCTAGGGACTTTGTCGTATGCTTTCCCCATGTCAATAAATACCATATGCAAATATTTCTTCCTATCCTATTTCTGTACTGTTCCACCAACCTCCTAATAAGATGGATGGCTTCCGTAGTCGAACGTCCCGGCATGAACCGAACTGGTTCTCAGAAATAGACACCGCCCTTCTAAACCTCGCTTCTACCACCCTACTCCACTTAAAATTCTCCTTTTTTTCCTTCTCATAACTACTCAATCACCTTACCTTTTTTGGAGATAGTGGTGCCCGAGCCCGCTTGAGCGCGCCTCGACTATTCCACAGGCACATGCTATATCCCACCAACACAGGTATCGGGTAATTTTTCCCACCAAGCCTGAAATAGATGGGAAGAAATCACCTAATTTCTTTTTGGCCTCCGCTGGGATTTGATTTATAAATTTGATAACAATCATATATATAAACACAACGACTAATGTCAGATCTATTGTTAGTATGCGGAGACAAACCAAAGACACAATTCGCAGGATATTATTGCTGATTTTCAAAATTTTAAAATATACGCAACAGTGAAATAAGCGGGCAAACGAATGGGTTATACACAGATGGGAAAAAAATGCAGAAGAAAAAAAGGGATGACGAGAAACCTGAAGACAAGGAGGAAGCTCGGGTTGGTACTGAGATCGATGCTTTTGCAGATCAGAGAGTTCTCTAGCTATTCCGTAATCTGCATCCATTGTGATATTCACCTACTACACTCTCTCACTCTCACTCGTGTGCCCTTTTGTTTGTTCTGTTTCTCTCTGAATATATAGCAGGGATTCGAGCAATAACTTCACCCGGAAATGACAAAAGTATCCTATTGCATAGTGTGTGGGTTTTTTTTAATCTTGTTTGTTTTAACTTTTAACTACTCAGGATCGTTTCTTTTCGTTATTTAGGGATTAATAATAATATAATAATTACAAAACTTTTATAAATATATATTATATTATGGATGTTCATAAGCTTCCTTAAGAAGGTTATCCATATGGGACTCCACCGTAAATATGTTTATCTATTTGATACTCTATTGGAAATAAGCTTCCTGAAGAAGCTTATCATTTCGGTACTCCAATATGGATAAATATTACCCCCGATAGAAGATCATATGTATTTGGTGCAGTAGCAGCTTACACATCAGCTTGCAGTAGCAGCTTACAAGCAACTTACAAGCAGTTTACACAACAGCTTGCAGTAGCAACTTACACAACAGCTTGCAGTAGCAGCTTACACAACAGCGTGCAGTAGCAGCTTACACAGCAGCTTGCAATAGCAGCTTACAAGAAGCTTACACAACAGCTTGCGTAGCAGCTTACAACAGCTTGCAATAGCAGCTTACACAACAACTTTCTTTCTTCTATAAATAGAGGAGATTTCATTTCATTATGTACATCAGTTTGAAAATTGAATAAGACATCAATCTCCCTCTATCTATACTTGTCTTCAGTTTATTTCTTTACAGTCGTTATTTCATAACACGTTATCAGCACGAGACTCTGCCTTGAGCACATACTTTGAAAGACGTAGTTATCATCGTCCGAAGGCATCGGTTCTCGCTGTAAGTAAGATCAAACTGTTGTATTTATTGATTTCTACCATTTTTACATTGGGTTGAACGATTGATATTTCTTTGGCGTCAGTATTTTATTTCCATATTAGCAAAGTAAGCATGGAAATGATTCTATGTTTGGCTTAAAGGTTTTACTATATCACTTTGTCTTTATAAACGACAAATTATTTTCCCTTGCTGCTTTGTTATCTTGAAGTAGGTTTGTAGCAAAGGACTTGTGACATTAATTTTTGCACTTTCATATATTGCTTAACTCTAACTATTTGTCGAGTTGAGTTAGCGAAAGTTATGGATATAAATCAGATTCAATCGTCATAATTAAGAATTCTACTCAAAAGGTTAGTACTTCCTTCATATCAGACATTCTTGTTTCTTGCTACTAACAGTATGATTTTTGTTCTTTTGTCCTAAGGAGCCCAATTGGTTCACTTAGCAGTTCATGCCATAAATTTGTTCCTGAAGAAAAATATTACGAGAAGAGACCATGATTTTCATCTCTATGATGGCTAATTATGGAAGTTTTCAAAAAATATATAGTCACCGGCAGTGACATATTTCCTAAGTCTTGTTATGACTTAATTTTATGGTTCACTTGAACTCTAAGAGAGTACGACCACCAGAAGTGGCAATACTTTGTATATCTCATTGTAATTAAGTTTTGTTAACCACCAGAAGTGGTATATGCCTATGACCATCAGTGATAATTTAGGCTTGTTATGGTTACAATTGAAGATAAGTCAGAGAAAAATTCTCCATAGTACGTACATGCCTCGATTTACTCTGAAGTAGCAAATATCTTAAAAGAGGTTTGAAGCATCACAATGTGATGTGGTTAATGCACGTTCAGATAATTATGTTCCATTCCCTTAAGGATAAGAACTTTTCATAAATATTAATCTATTCCCTGAAGTAAACGTGACAATATATGAACGTGCTCGATGTAAATATATTACAATTCAGCTCCAGAAAAGGTAATGTAATATGATTGAGAGAATATATACTCAATATTTCGTATTTTAAATTTTCTCCTGAAGAAGTAACACAATTGAAATTTCCTCCTGAAGTAGGAAAATATTATGAAAGTGTGTCTTTCCGTGCTTAAACAAAATAATGAGCTATTCAAAGTTATTTTTTAAGCACATTTTCATTCCTTGGAGTGAGTGAGAAATACCTCTACTCACCTCCTGAAGAGCTAGAATAACAGAGGATATAAATATTATTTTGTGGCATAAAAATCATCGCCGTACGTACCTGTTATACGTAAAGCATCTTGGAAATTTTATTAAGTATCATTCTAAGGCAAATGCATTCTTGTAGAATGCTTTCTACTGCATCACATTAATATATTATGGTTAGTTATTGAGTTCCCTGAAGGAAATAACAACTCATATATCTTTCCCTAAAGGATGTATTGACTATGTGGTTGCCGCTTAGATTATAAAATATTCAAATGTTAATGGCATTTCTCCCTGAAGGAGATATTCGTCACAAAGTTGGTGGTAAAATTACTGAAATTCTTAATTTCTTACATTTATAATTTAGAATTGTCTTTATTATTTATTTGATTACCATTTTCTCTCATTATACCAGAAGTGTCTGAGCAATATTTGATAGTACAAAATATATCAATAACTCCTGAAGAGCTAATTGCTTGTCTATAAGACACATGACACCAGTAGTGTCTGATAAATATTAGATTGTGGATAATAAATGAAGGCTCTAGAAGAGTTTATATACAAATATGTCATTATTACTATATGATTATGGTCAAAACATATGTTGTAGTAAACCTGAAGTTTACTAATACAAATGACTATCATATTGAGACTACAAATGATTGGAAGATTGAAAATCTCCATGTTTCCACAATCATAGGGGGTAAAATAATATATATGTGCGAAGTTACCCGCCTTATTTTTTAATTTGTACTACATCATGTATCACAGTAAATCATAAATTTACTAATGCAAAAGCAGTCATAATAAACCAGAAGTTTTACGGAGGCAAAAGTAGCTACAGTAAATCAGAAATTTGCTAGTACAAAAGTAGCCACAGTAAATCATAAGTTTACTAATGCAAAAGTTCATGCTATAGTAAACTAGAAGTTTACTAAGAGATAGCACATGCCATGATAAACCTGAAGTTTCCATTTGCCAT
>MDKI01213811.1:0-55893 GCA_005239505.1 Nicotiana paniculata | reverse complement strand
AAGAATAAAATCTAAAACAACTTGCATAATAGAACTACAAAGTAAAGAAGAAAATATGTACAAGTTGATGTTTTGCCTTTGATCCACACTAATCTCGAATTTCTGTGAATCCCCTGTGAATCTCTCCTTGTAGTTGTGTTTTAGGAGTCTATTTATAGGTTTAGGGTGAACCCTAACCGTGTAGGAGACTTCTATTTCAATTGGAAAACACTTAAACCCGTCAAAACTCGGTTTTGGCCGAACTGGGCAGCCCCTGGCGTTTGGACCCAAACGCCTGGCTAACGCCAGGCTAGGGCTGGCGTTTCAGCCCAAACGCCTGGCTAACGCCAGGGTAGGGCTGGCGTTTCAGCCCTAACGCCTGGCTAACGCCAGGTAGGGTCAGGGTGTTTGGCTCTGTCGCCCGGCTATCGCCCGGGTGTCTCCTTTCGCGTATCTTTCGACGTATTTGCATCCTTTTAGCTCCGTTTCCATCTCCACTTCACCTACGCATGAAATAAACTCCATTAAGCACATAACAAGTGTAATTTTATCATTAATGCGCATAAAATGTAAGGTATATCACATGTTTAACTATGCATTTTAGTCTCGCATCAGTATTCCCATAATTAATGAATCCTTTGTTACCGCGAATTACTCTAATTATTACGATACTTTCAGCCCACGAAATAACACCTTCATGGAATTCAAAATCGCAATAGAATTCCAGCTCAACCGTCTTGCAATAGGAATAAGCTTCCAGCTTCTGATCAGGGTCTTCGTGGGACCTTTTTGTTTCGAATTTGAATGACACTTCTGCAACCATGTATATCAGCATAGAACATATCTTCACGAGATCTGGTTCATTGTCTGCTATTGGTTAATCATCAAAATCACTTTTAAGAACATATTCTTCAGACATCTGCTTCAAGGTACCCAGTTCTTTCATTTATATCATAACATATTTGTACACTAGTCCTGTAGCGTAGTGTTCATGAAACCTGGTTCTTTCACATAATCAATCCTGGCTTGTTAATAATCAAAACATAGCACATGTTCAACTCAACAATATCACTCTTAATTCAGATTTTTATAACATAGGTTCACCACTAATGAAAGGAGAAAAAAGTATTAAGTGGGAATTGATACCTACTTCTCTAGATAAAGAACTCAACATTCAACTAAGTACACAATTTAGCCTCTTTGGAGCATGGGTGTCAGCATAATATATTAGATCAATTATTGATAATATGTACATAAAATAGCTAGTTTGGCGAAAAGATCATGGGTTCAAGTGCCCCATATGTTGAGCTATAAATACGGCCCTAACAATAAGCAAGAAGTTTAGTTGGTTTGCTATTTTGTATGTGATAGTCCTCCTAGATATAACTAGTTCAATCAGAACAACATGAAATATTACTTTTACATGGGCCTAGAGTTTAAGTTTGAAATAAGATCTAGCAAAATGTCAAAATAAATTTAATAGCGAGTTTTGATTAATTATATTCATTCTTTTTCTCTTTTATTGGCAATTCTAAAATGCTGTAGAACGTATAATGTGTAAGCAGTTTCTGCAAACACTGAATTTCAGAATGGCTATAACAAGTACAATGTATTAACAAAGAGTTTAAGTTATATTGGTACATCTAAAGCGCAAAGACCTTTTACATATAAAAGTAATTTAACTTGTAACAACAAATTATTATTTTATTTTACAAAACGTGTTAGCATAGATGGCCCAATTGATAGACATAGACTTGCTGAAGGCCATAGTAGCAGACCCAATATTTATTTGATTGTGTTCATTTTATATAAAGACCGATTATTACACTTGTACAAATACTTTCAATAATGAATAAAGTTGATGTTCTTCTCTTAGATATTTCTCTCTCTCTCGAACATTCTAGGGTTCGTCTAACTGAAATCATTCAATCTCTCTCATTTCACTTGCAAATCTCACATGGTATCAGAGCAAACTTGGTTGGTTTCATCATTTTCTACGATTCTATTGATTCAATTTTTTTTTATTTTGAGCAACTTTCACATCAGCGGTTCTTCGTGTTTTGTTCATTTGCATCCTTTTTGATGATAACTATTGTCACGACCCAATTTTTCCCTCCGTTGCGTATCGTGATGGCACCTAGTCATAGGGACTAGGTAAGCCTAAAATTTACTGAATAAAAACAATAGTAAAGGAAATCTAACAGTCTCGATATAGAAATCTTTACAAAATTTACAATTTTTCCCAAGACCGATAATACAAGTCATAAGCTCTATAGAGTTAACTACACTTCTAAATACAACTGTTTGGAAATGAGTAAAACAGTTGAAAACAAAGTAACTAGGTGACTCCGAGGCTGTGAACGCCGTGGCAGGTTTACCTTGAGTCTCCTCGTCGATGATCCGCACAACTACTAACGATCAATACCTGGATCTGCACAAAAACATGCAGACGTGTAGTATGAGCACACCACAGCGGTGCCTAGTAAGTATTAAGACTAACCTCGGTGAAGTAGTGACGAGGACTAGTCAAGACACCCACTGGTCTAATAAACTAAACATGCATAAGTACAGAAAATAACGGAAACATAACATTTATCTATTATCTACACCATATGGCTAACAACATAACAACTACAATAAGGAAGAAAAAACAGTAAACAACAACGGATAGCCAAAATAATACATCGAAGGATGGACGGGAATACAACCCAAATCTGGAAATCACAATACAGTAAGGGCAAGTAGTAACTCAACACTGCAATAGTTTCCATATCAGGCCTTAGCCAACAACCCCAATAAATTGGTCAAAATATTTAAGTGTAAACTTTCACCCGCAAGTTTTATATTGGAAGCTTTAAAATATAATATCAATAGAAAATTCTTTTGAAATATACTTCCTTCGAACATAAACTGGGCAAATAGAAAAAATCTTCAAACATAGTTCTTTCGAGAAAAATGCTTTTCAAATATACTTTTCCAAAGGAATATCTCTCAAACATATTTTTCTTCAATAAAATCTACCGGGATCCCGTACCGTAGTTCCGAATTTATCATACAATACAGGGGATCTCCCGGAATATATCCGTAGTCCCAAAATAAATATGGAGTGCTGAGGGATCTCCCGGAATACGATCGTAGCCCCAAAATAAATATGTAGAACATGAGGATCTCCCGGAATACGTCCGTAGTCCCAATTTAATATGCAGTACAGGGGGATCTCGTGGAATACGTCCGTAGTCCCAATTTAAGTATGCAGTATAAGGGGATCTCCCGGAATACGTCTATAGTCCCAAAATAAATAACGCTACCAACAAAGACAACAATTATAGAACGGAAGAAAACTCCTACATCACCACATCAAGTACAAAGCAACAATGACATTAATACAAGGTACGGCGAGTAAATCAATACAAGGACTTTAAATCACAAGGAAATAGCAGAACTCGTTCACAAGGAATAATCACAGTAAAGAACGTAAGTGTAAAGAGAACAACTTAACCAGGGAAAAACAAGACGTAACAACGAATCCACAATATTCAAATCAACAATAAGAAGCCAACACAAGTCAAATAAATTCCAAATAAAGGCAAGTCGACTACGGTATAGGTTATCTAAACTCCTTTTAAGGTTGAGCAATTACAAGAGATATTCAAAAATTCAAATAAGGATAAGCAGCAAAAGATAATCATAATTCCAATTAATTCTAAGCAATTATAGGGTGAGATAATATTAATTTCAATTAAATAGGCAGTTTATGAAAAATATAGCATGACAGTCGAAGAGGTAAAATCTTCAGTTAAGTCAATTAGGGTCAAATAAGCAATAAAGTGAATCTAAAAGCAAGTAATTCTAATTTAATCATGTAGAGATGAAACTAGCAATCAGGAACTCAGTCATAACAAGTACAACTTCATACACAGGGAATATAAGGGCCTAAGAACCCTAAAAGGCCAACCTTCTACAAATAAGTCCGAGCACGCACTCGTCACCTTGAGTACACGGACTACAATCAACATAGAAGACTAAAATCCTAAGGGGTAATTCCCCCACACAAGTCTTGGCAAGATACTTACCTCAACGATGTCAACCCGGTAATCTAAAATGGACTTCTCGGGTGAAAAGGCCTCCGGACGGCTCAAATCCAACATTTTCCCCAATTAAAAACACAATTCAAATGATAAAAACAATGATTAAATCATGGAATATATGTAATTCTAAGTGAAGAACACTTACCTAATTGAATTGATTGAAAAACCCACCAAGAATCGCCCAAAATCGAGCTCTATAAGTCAAGATGTGATAAAATGGTATAACCCTCGATTTGAGAATATATTCTGCCTGCCCAGGTATTTGTTCATCACGATCGCGAGAGAAGTGATGCGATCTCGTAGAAGAAAATAGATACTGGCCCAAAATATGCTACGCAGTCGCGAAAGGGCTTATGTGATCGCGTATAAGGGATAGACAGGCTTCTGCGATCGCAAAGAAGGTCATGCGAACACGAAGAGTAACGAGTACCAGTGCTCAAGGTCGGGTTTCTACTACGCAAACGTGGAACAGAATAGGCGAACGTGAAGAGGGAAAATTATAGAGTTACGCGATCACGAGGACTATTAACCGAACACATAGAAGGAAATTGAGGCGATCAGCAGAGACGCATCGCGATCGCAAAAGGAGCACTGCGATCGTGATGAAGAATATAAGACACCAGAACTAGCAGTTCAAAAATAGGGAAAAATGGCCATAGCGCACCCGGAACACACCTGAGACCCCCGGGACCCCGTCTAAACACACAAACAAGTTCTACAACCTAACCTGGACTCGCTCGGGGTTCAAATCACATCAAACAATGACGAAACTACGAATTGCACCAGGAGTCGAGCTTATGAACTTTCGAATCTTCCAACTTCTAAAACTCGTGCCGAAACCTATCAATTCAACCCGGAATGATGCCAACTTTTGCAAACAAGTCCCAATTGACATCGCGGAGATGATACAACTCTCAGAATCTCATTCCGCCCCCGATATCCCAAAAAGTCAACTGTGGTCAAACTACTCCATTTTCCAAACTTCAAAATTTTCCAACTTTCGCTGAATTGCCTCAAATTACCCTACGGACCTCCAAATCCAAATTCGGACGTGCGCCTAAGTCCAAAATCAACATACGGAGCTGTTGAGATTACCCAAAACTCATTCCGGAGCCGGTTACATAAAAGTCAAATTCCGGTCAAATTCCACCGCTTAAGCTTCCAAAACTAAATTCATTCTTCCAATTCGACTCCGGACCATCCGGTAATTGAATCCAACCATGCACATAGGTCAATATACACATTTTGAAGTTGTTCAAGACCTTATGCCACCGAACGGAGCTTAAATTCTCAAAATGACCGGCCGGGTCGTTACATTCTCCCCCTCTTAAACAATCGTTCGTTCTCGAACGTGCCAAGAATTGCCTCGAAGCCTTCAAGTCGCTGAATGCACACTTCCAACATACACCCGCGGGTGCCCATGTCACCCTAATATACATAAGCCTGAAGACACCATATTAATTGCAAATTAGCCTTTCTACCAACCCGATAAGCCCCATACCCCAAATTCTCACCTTCTATTCATTTATAAAAAAAAAACTCGATTCTAAATCCACATCCAGTATCAGTATCAACCAGCTGCATCAACTCATTCCTACACCCATAATGTTGAATTCTAAGAAAGAGGGGGGAGGGGGAAAGTAAAGGCCAAAGAAAAAAAGACAAATAAGGGCTGCACGTTTTCGGCTGCTCGTTTCGTATCTTGAAGAAAGAGTAGGCTTAAGTAATGTAACAGGGGTCAGGTCAATAATAGCTATGCTATTGCCCTACTGATTTAAGGCCTCCGCCCGATCCCGAATGCACATTTTTTCGGGTTCATCTTCAATTGATGTTTTCTTAACCTTTCGAAGACCTTGCGTAAATTTTCGATGTGGTCGGTTCTTTCTTTCACCCGCTCAAAACTACAACTAGACTACCAGTAGAGGAACTGAACGGTCAAAAAGACCTACTAAATAGGAGGTACGACCACACCATATGACACACCACACATAGGCTTATAATAGAACTTCTTATCACAATAGCTGCCCGAAATCAACGTAGCACTGGCAATTAGCCTCATATCTGGTAGAAATCTGTTTAAAACTTATATAACACTGATAATGATGCAAGAAACACGAAGACCTCATAATTAGACACCCTAATCACCAATCCACAGCTAACACCACCGGGCACACACCCCGCAAGCTAAAACCAAAGAAGCACAGAATGATGTTTCTTGGGTTGCAAGGGTGTTCTCTTTCAGTGACCGATGTTTCTTGAGTACAAAAAGAATGGTGTAGCTTTACACCAACATCTTAATCTCGATGTCTCTTTTCTTTTCTTAATATGATGCCTCAGCAGTGATTATATCTCTTTCTTCTCTCACTTATTACACATCAGATCTAAAGGAACTACAATGCTTGTTTGGAGTAGAACAAAAAGAGGGTAGATGGTTCGACCAAAGTATGTCTTTTCAAGTCCGGAACATCTGTATATATACTTTCAATGAGGCCTTCAAGAATCTTGAGAGATTGCAAACCCAAGAGTGTGTATCCTTGAAAGGAATCATAGATTGATTATTTCCAAGAATAAAGTTAAGTCCCCGTTAATCTTTCTTGATATATGGTCTTGACGAGCTTTCCATCACTGAGTCATATCCGTTGGATCCCTTGATCTTTGGATTTATTTAGTTCAGTGATTCCGTTTCCCTTTGATTTGGGACCTTCCAGTAATAGCTTCTGTTAACTTATGATTGATTATTCTTGCCGGATTTTAATTGTTTCTTCCTTTTTCATCTCTGATTCTTTTCCTTGTTAGCTTCCATTAATCTCTGATTGATTTCTTTCTTCCGTCAATCTACGATCTTCCTTTTGGCATTGTTTTTTCTTCCGACAATCTCAGATCTTCCTTTTGCGTTGCTGATCTTTATTGTTTCCCTTGATCTATTCCTGACTAGTATTAATTCTTGCATCTCTTTAGTATATTCCCTAAGATCCTACACCTAAAGTAATTATACTATTTTTCATCATTGAAACTTATAATTAACAGCAGTATGCTCACCTCTTATCCCTTTTCCAGTAGGCAAAACTTACCTCTCATCCACAGTCTTCATCCTTAACTGCTTATGCCAACTTTGCAGGTATGATCAATAGTACATTTTTTTAATAAAGATGGTTCTTTTGCATGCAATGCTTCTAAAATAGATTTAGTTTCTTGGATTTTGGATTCTGGTGCCACTAATCACATGACATCACACAAACACCTATTGCACAATATTCAACCTCTATTGACACCTTCTCTCATTACATTATCCAATGGTTACAAGGTTAAAGTCACCTCTATTGGTTCTCTCTCGCTGTTTTCAACTATCATTTTTACCAATGTCTTATTAGTGCCTTCCTTTCAGTTCAGTTTGATTTCTATACATCAACTCCTTACGCAACTCAATTGTTATGCTATTCTTACTACTGTATCTCTTTCCTATTGGGTCCTTCTCTAAAGAGGCCATTGGAAGTTGGTAAAGTGGATCATGGCCTCTACATTCTTCACATGCCTACTACTGATCTATTACTGCACCTTTTTTTGATCATTTAGGCCTCTACATTCTTCACATGCCTACTACTGTATCTATTACTGCACCTTTTTCGTTTGATCATTTAGTAACTACAGTACCACCTATTGCTTCTGCTTTTCCATCAGTTTCTCTTAATGTATCAAATAATGAAGTTCCACCTAGTGCATGTTCTTTACATACTAGTGTTAATGATGTTTCTTCATCTTATGTGTTTCCAACCTCATGTAATTCTACAACTATTAATAAAAATGATGTTTTGTGGCATCAAAAAATAGGTCACATTCCTTTTGTGAAATGATTTCTATCCCACGTTTGTCTTCTATATATTCAACAAAACAATCTTTTACTTGTCCAATATGCCCCGTGGTGGTAAGACAACAGAGAACTCCTTTTACTCATAGCACCACTCATTCTTCCAGAATTTTCCAACTAGTTCACATTGATTTATGGGGACCCTACCATACTGCTATGTACAATAGTTTTAAATATTTTTTAACCATTGTAGATGACTACAGTAGGGTAACCTGGACTCATTTACTCTCATGTGAAGGAAACGCTTTTTCCCTTATCAAGGCTTTCATAAACATGGTCTCCACTCACTATGGTACCACTCTCCAGACTAGAAGAACTGATAATGCATTTGAACAAGGATCTTGTACTTCTTATGCTGAATACCTTTCTTCCATTGGGCTTTCTCACCAAACTACTTGCTCACACACTCCACAAGAAAATTGTGTTGTGGAAGGAAGCACAAGCACTTATTGGAAACTGCTAGATCCCTTTTGTTTCAGTCCAAACTACCCACCAAATACTGGGGAGAGTGCATTTTTACCGCCACTTACCTAGTTAACAGATTTTCCCTCTATTGTTATTTCCAATAAAACTCTAGATAAAGTGTTAAATGGTCAACCTCCTTCTTATCATCATCTCAGATCTTTTGATTGTTTGGCTTATGTGTCTGTTCCCATTCCTCACAGGGATAAGTTACAGCCCAGAGTTATCCCTTGCAATATTTTTAGGATATCCTTTTGGGAAGAAGGGATATAAACTACTCCACTTATATACCAAATCCATTTTCTGTTCCAGAGATGTCTCTTTTGTTGAGCACTGTTACGACCCAAACCGATGGTCCATGGCGAGTGCTCGAGTCCTACCTGTCGAACACCCCTAAGAATACGTCTAAGTTTTTTTTACATGAAATAGGGGTAGGTCATGCATAATATCTGTCAATAAATTGCTGAATCATGTGAATAACATATGCGAGGAAATATGCCCAAAAGAATATATATATATATATATGGTATGGCAAGCCGACAAGGCTACTGTGGACAACTATATATCAAAATAAAAGCCGATAAAGACACGTTCTATACATGTGTCACGACCCAATTTACCCTCCGAAAGGTATCATGACGGCACCTAATCTCTACGACTAGGTAAGCCTAATATTAAGAGAAAACTTTAATAGAAACACAATAAATAAGGAAAATAAGGGAATAATCTAAAATAGCAAAAACAGTGTCGCTCGGCTCATAAAACATATTCTCCCAATGATCCGGAATGTCACAAAGTCGCAAGCTTCTAATAACTACCGTATCTCTAAACAAGTCTGGAAGTACATAAAAAGACTCTAAACGATGGAGTAGAAGAGGACTCCGAGGATTCTGCGGACGCGGCAGAAATACCTTGTAGTCTCCTAGAATCAACAGCAAATACTATCCTCGAGGATGATAGCTCGTACCTGGATCTGCACACGAAAACATGTGCAGGAAAGGGCATGATTACACCACATTGGTACCCAGTAAGTGCCAAGCCTAACCCCGGTCAAGTAGTGACGAGGTCAGGTTAAGGCCCTACTGGAGTAAATATAATCAATCTTAAACGGTAAAAGAGATAAGTAAATTTTTCACGACCCCAAATACGAAGTCGGCCGTGATGGCGCCTATCTTGATACTAGGCTAGCCAATCCACCCGGAAAACAACATAAGGACTTCCCCTTAAATTCGAAACTATTCGATATTCCACAAATTCTTCCGGTTAAGAAGTTTAAAGCAACAAAATGAATAAAATAGTTTATACACTGCCCTAAAACCTGGAGTCAACCGTCATGAGCATCTACAAACAATACCACGTACTACTATTTACTTACTATAACCAGTTCTAGGAAATGATATCAAATAACAGGATAAAAAGGGGGCATGTTGCGGACTCCAAACAGCTACCTCAGAATCCCGAATAAAACTCCAAGAGAATATGAAAACATCTAGCGCTCATATCCAGCACCTGAACCTGCACACAAGGTGCAGGGAGTAATGTGAGTATGCCAACTCAGCAGCAATGAAAGTAAATAATGTCTAGGGTAACGAAACACGTAAAAGCAGTCATAAAATACATAGAGAATGAACTCCTTCTTTCAGAAAACACAAATACGATGCCTTACAACATTTAAAAATCAATCTCAGTAAAATATCATTTGAAATGTACCTTCTCACAAATTCCATAGAAATCAAGGTAATTTAATATAGAAATGATAGAAATCATAGATAGCCTCTCGGGAAAAAAACATATTTCATAAATCGCCCCTTGGGCATAACATCCCTCAAACTCAGTCACTCAGCATGCCTCGCCATCACTCTGTATCAGCCCCTCGGGAAACCTCACAGTCACTCATGCCTCCCAATCACTCGTCACTCGACACTAGCACTCAGTAGGTACCTGCGCTCACTAGGGGTGTGTACAAACTCTGGAGGGGCTCCTACAACCCAAGCGCTAATATCAAGCCATCTCGTGGCATAATCACTCAGGCTCTCGGCCTCTCACATATCATAAACAATGTAACATGTTGCGGCGTGCAGACCGATCCCATAGCATCCTCACAACATAGGCCCTCAGCCACAGTCAGTCAGAAATCTCTCAAAAAGCCACTCGGCCTATCAGTAAAACGGGGTACTCGAACCAAAATATCATTTTATATCTCAAAATAGTGTAAATAAGACTGAGTTTCGAAATCAGTTATACATAATATGGCTCAGTGTAAATCATAAGTCAACACAGTGAGGAATAACAGTAAAAGCCCCCCAAGGGGTCCAAATACATAGCACGAGGCCCAAATGCGGCATTCCGCCGAAAACATAGTAATAATCTTTAAAACATGAAATATCATATGATTTAGAATCAAATACGCAACTCAATAGTTGTCACGGGATGGACCAAGTCACAATCCCCTATCAGTGCACGTCGCACACTAAATAATGAGAAAATACAAAGTCCGGGGTTTCATACTCTCAGGACAAGATTTACAGTCATTATTTACCTCAAACCGGCCCAAATACTAATATGCGATGCTCTTGCCTCTCGAATCGACTCCCGATTTCTCCGAATCTAACCAAACAAGATTAATATCATCAGTATATGCTAAAGGAACAAAGCCCACCCGAAAATTATCAAATTTAACCAAAATTCTCGAAATTGGCCAAACCCGACCCCCGGGCCCACGTCTCGAGTCTATACATATAAAATGCATCGAAATCCAACCACAAATGACCCCTCAATTCCTCAATTGTAAGTCTCAAATTCCCAATCTAAACCCTCAATTTATACCATTAAATTCCACTAATTCCATTCTTAATCCATCAAATATCAACATAGAATCGAGTTTTTGGTCCAAGAAACTTACCTCCACGGAAATCCCTTGAAATCCCTCTTCAATTTTCTCCCAAAAGCCACAGCCTGTATGAAAATATGATGAAAGTGCCTAAAATTCGCGAAGGCAAGTATTTATATCCTCTGCCCAGCGAAAACCGCATCTGCGACCTTTTCCTCTCACCTGCGGACCCTCACCTGCGATCCTAGGTGCGCACCTGCGAATTCCCACTTAACAGACTACTTCCACACCTGCGCTCCACTTACTGTATCTGCGGACTCGCAGGTGCAGCCCAAACTTCCGCTTCTGCGGTTCCTTCCCAGCTCCCAGATTTTCGCACCTGCGACGGCCAACCCGCACTTATGGAGACCGCATTTGTGGCCACCCGTCCGCATCTGTGGGATCACAGAACAACAAACACCAACAAACTCTAATGCCAAAAATCTCATCTGTCAACCATCTGAACTCATCTCGAGGCCCTCGAGACCTCAACCAATGGCACCCCCAAGTCCTATATGATCACCCGAACTTAGTCAAACCCTCGGAACACCCAAAACCACATCAAAACGCCAAATAATTCCATAATTCGAGCCTAAGGATTTCTAAATTCCGAAATTTGCCAACGATGCCGAAACCAACCAAAACACGCCCGAATGACTTGAAAATTTGCACACACATCCAAAATGACACTACGAACCTGTTCCAAGTTCAATTGATACAGAATATAGTATCTCTCAAAATTTCATGATAGTGATATATGCTAGCTGAAGTACACAACAATAATGAAATCAAGTGCATATTCTCAGAGTGACAGTCACTCATTCCTCATAGTCACGCATTCCTCACAGTCTCTCATTTCACTAAGACACTCGGCACTCGCACTCGCACTCAGTAGGTACCTGCGCTCACTGTGGGTATGCAGACTCCGGAGGGGCTCCTTCAGCCTAAGCGCTATGATAAGAAAATTGTGGCATTAATCAATAAAGCATGATGTGGCGTGCAGCCCGTTCCTAATAAATATCCACATAATCAGCCCCTCGCCTCATTTAGTCATCAATCTCAGCAGTCTCTCGGACTCTCAACAATCATGATAATTAGCCCAACAACAATGATATAATGTAACAATAAAGGACAACAGAGACTCAGATATAATATGCTAGTAAAATTTGTGACTGAGTACAAAGTGGCAATTTAGTAGATAATTCAGCATGTAATACGACCTATGTGGTTCCCTACAGTATCACATATATCCTAAGCATGATTTCTAATATGATTTGCCATTCAATTTCTATAACACATGGATAATATACAGATAACAACAGATTATTCAACTATACAGTTCCATGAAAATTGACCAAGTCACAATTACTATGGTGCACGCCCACACATCCGTCACCTAGCATGTGCGTCACCTCAACACCAATCACATGACACGTAATTCGGGTTTTATACCCTCAGAACCAAGTTTAGAACTGTTACTTACCTCAAAACGTGCAAATCCCTACTCCAACACGCCCTAGACTAGTGAAACGGCCTCCAAATGCCTAAAATCTAGCCACAAACAGTTCGATACAATCAACATGGGCCAAAGGAATCAAATCCATAAGAAAATACTAAGTTATTAATCAAAAACCAAAAGTCGACTCAAAAGCTGGCCTCCGAGCCCACGTCTCGGAATCCCATAAAAGTCACAAAATCTAGAAGCTCATTCAACCACAAGTCTAACCATACCAAATTTACCAAAGTCTAATACCAAATCGACACCCAAATCCCTAATCTAAACTCTCCAAATCCCTAGCATCAACTCCCAAAATTACACCTCAAAATCACACAATCTAGGTGGGGAATTCAATGGGAAAATGTAATTATTGAACAATTTAACCATAAGTGACTTACCTCAAGAAACCGCTCGAGAAACCTCTCAAAAATCTCCCAATCCCGAGCTAGAAGTGTTCAAAATGTAGAAAAATCGCGAACTCTTGAATTAATATGCATTGTCAGTGGCTCCGCTTCTGTGGTTCATTTAGTCGCTTCTGCGACACCGCTTTTGCGGTCAGGGATTCGCACCTACGGACTTACATTCCACCCCCGATCTGCGGCTTCTACATCCAAGGTCTCGCACCTGCGGCCCCATGTCCGCTTCTACGCGCCCAGAGCCAAGTTCTAAATTTTTCACCTGCAACCACAATTTCATTTCTGCGGAATCATAGGTGCGCTCCTCCTTCCGCACCTGCAATACACCTAAGGCACGACCAATATAGCTTCTGCACCACACCATCCACACCTATGGCATCGCACCTACGGCCAATATCCTCATAGGTATGATCACAGAGAAGGCTCCTAACTTCAGCAATGCTCTAACTCTCATTTTCGATCCGTTAACTATCTGAAATCAACACGAGGCCCCTGGGACCTCAACCAAAAACACTAACAAGTCCTAAAACATGATACGAATTTAGTCGAGCCCTCAAACATCAAACAAGATCAAAAACACGAATCGCACCTCAATTCAAGCCTAAAGAAACTAAGGAACTCCAACTTCCATAAACGATGTCGAAACCTATCAAATCACGTCCGATTGACCCCAAATTTTTCACATAAGTAAAATGACACCATAGACCTTATCCAACACCCGAAACCCAATACGAGCCCGGTATCCACAAATTCCACTCTCGTCCAAACTTCCAATTTTTGCCATTTCAATCCTAATTCAACTACGGACTTCCAAATCACAATGCATACACACTCATAAGTACGAAATAATCTGACGGAGCTAACATTACCATTGAAACTCTATTTCGGAGTCATTTACACACAACTCAACATACGATCAACCATTTCAACTTAAGCTTTCAACCTTGAGACTAAGTGTCTCAATTCATTATGAAATCTCTCTGGACACGAATCAACTACCCCCGCAAGTCACATAGCAGCTATAAAGCATAAATGAACAGTAAATGGGGGAACATGGCTACAACTCTCAAAACGACCGACCGGGTCGTTACAGTTTTACTCTTTGATCCTTATCCTTTTAGGAGATTAGTGGGAAAATTAAATTCCCTTCAGCATACAAGACCTGACTTGGCCTTCTCGGTTTAGCATTTGATTCAATTTTTGCATGCTCCCAGGTCTACTCATATGCAGACTGCTCTACACGTCCTTAGGTATCTACTAAATGATGCTGCTAAGGGTATTCTTCTTAAAAATTCTTTGGATTTCTCTCTTAAGGCTTACTCAGATTCAGATTGGGCTGCTTGCTAAAATTATAGGAAGTCTGTTACTGGGTATTTTATATCTTTGGGTGGAAGCCCTGTTTGTTGTAAGTCTAAGAAATAACCTATTGTTTCCCTCTCTTCTGCGGAGGCTGAATATCGAGCCTTGTGCAAAAAATTGGCTAAATTGACTTGGCTTGTCTGTTTATTACATGATCTTGGTGTCATTGTTTCCAGCCATGTGCCTATTTACTATGATAATCAAGCAGCCCTCAGCATTGCTAAGAATCATGTCCAACACGAGCGGACCAAACATATAGAACTTGATTGTCACTTTGTGTTGGAGAAGCTTGCAGATGGTTTGATTTATCTCATTTCATCTCCTTTTCTTCTCAACTAGTCGATATTCTCTCTAAATCTTTATCTGGTGTTCCACACAATCTTCTATTGTGCAAGATGGGAGTTCTCCCAAGTCTAACCCCACAACTTTAGAGGGGGTGTTAGCATAGATGGCCCGATTGATAGACATAGACTTGCTGAAGGCCCAACATAGTAGAAGACTGAATATGTAAAGGCCCAATATTTATTTGAGTGTATTAATTTTTTATAAGGACCGATTATTACAATTGTACAAATATTTCAATAATGAATGAAGCTGATTTTGTCCTCTCAGATATTTCTCTCGAACATTCTAGGGTTCGTCTAACTGAAATAACATCAATCTCTCTCATTTCATTTGCAAATCTCATAGAATGTCATATCATGCTTCATATAACATGTTGGTTTTTACCTTTTGTTAATTTTAGTCAAAACTGTTATAAAATAAAAACATTAAAGTAAATAAATCAAATACAAGTATAGAGAGAGATTGATATAATATAACATCAAACTCATGTACATAATGAACTCAAATCTCTTCTATTTATAGAAGAAAGTAAGTTTCTTTGTAAGCTGCTGTATAAGCTGCTATTACAAGTTGTTGTGTAAGCAAGCTGCTATTGCAAGTTGTTGTATAAGCTGCTTGTAAGCTCCTACTACAAGCTGCTGTGTAAGCTTCTTGTAAGAAGTTATTGTACCAATTATAGATAATATTCTACAGTAATAATATTTATTCACAACAGAGTTCCAAAATAATAATAAGCTTCTTCTGGAGGCTTATTTCCAATAGAGTACTAAGTATATAAACTAATTTACAGCGGAGTCCAATATAGACAAGCTTGTTGAGGAAGCTTATTTACAACTGAGTACTAAATGGACATCCATAATATAATATATATATATATATATATATATATATATATATATATATATATATATATATATATATATATATATATATATATATATATAACACTTCTGGATGTTTATTAAAAGATAATGTGCTTTATTAAAACCTTACAAGGAAAAACCCCGGGGAAAAAAATTCTAGTGAAGGAAAAAGAGTACCTATATCCAGTAATACGCATTGCTAGCTGCCTCATTAAAAATCTTATAAGGAAAACCATGTGGGAAAAACCTTGGTAAGGGAAAAAGAGTACAACGCGTATTTTAATCCCCCTAATGAAAACTATGTTTTAAATATTGAGTCTCCGCATTCCAATCTTGTATACTATTTTCTCAAAAGTTGAAGTTGGTAAAGATTTAGTGAATAAATTTGTGGGATGGTCACTTGAACGGATTTATTGCACAACGATATTACCATTATTCTCGAGATCATATGTGAAGAATAACTTTTTTAAAATGTGTTTTGTTCTATCTCCTTTTATGAATCCTCCTTTTAATTGGGCTATGCATGCATTATTGTCTTCATATAATATTGTGGATTTTTTTAATCACATTCCAATCCATATTTTTCTCGAATAAAATGATTCACTAATCTCAACCATATGTATTCCCCGCTTGCTTCATGAATAGTTATTATCTCAGCATGATCTAAAGAAGTAGCAGCAATAGATTGCTTTGTGAAGTGCCATGATATGACAGTACCTTCACATGTAAACACATATATCCGATTTGAGATCAAGATTTATGGAATTCAGATAAATAACATACATCTGCATAACAATTACGATCTGCACCGTCATTGTTAGCATCAACAAGATGCACTTTGTGCACCAATTGCACTGAGATAGAGTATTGCAGGACAAAGGATTTCCTCATCCTCTTCTGAAGGTTGGAACAGATCCTTATTCACTTCAAGTGATCGAACACCCATTGGTGTACTTAATGGATGCGCTTTGTCCATGTAAAAACATTCAATGACCCTTTCTATATAGACTGATTGATAGATAAAAATCTCGTCTGCCAAATATTCAATTTGCAGATCAAGACAAAATTTATTTTTCCAAGATCTTTCATCTCAAATTCATTCTTAAGATATTCAATTGCCTTTTGGAGCTCTTGTGGAGTTCCAACAAGATTTATGTCATCAACATAAACAACAAGTATAACAAATTCTGATGCCATTTTCTTTATAAAAATACATGGACAAATAACATAATTTATGTAACCTTCTTTCAGCAAATATGCACTGAGGCGATTTTATCGCATGTGCCACGATTGATTTAAACCGTACAAAGATCTTTGTAATCTGATTGAGTACATTTCATGATGCTTGAACTATATGCTTTAGGCATTTTAAATCCTTCAGGGATCATCAAATAGACTTTTTAATCAAATGAGTCATATAGGTTATAACTTGCATTTAGATGGCATGGCATATTTAGGTCTGAACTACAGGTCCGATCCTCGCAATATTTTTCAATATTGTGAACTATATTGTAGTAAATGTATCATCGACGATCATTTTGTATCGGTACCTAAGCGACATAACTTGTTGAGATCTCATCACTTTCTTTAGTTCCAGGTACCTGAACTTCTTCTGGAATTTCATGAAATGTTATATCGTGGGCTCTTTTAGAGCTCATTTACTCCTCATTATGATCATTTGCTCTTGTCATTTGACAATGATTATTACCTTTGGAACCGATAGGTTTACTACGCTTCATGCGTGCAGTAAACTTTATTCTTCAAGGACTTTAATTTTAATAGAAACAATTGCAGCTGAAATATGATATTTAATTTTGGATCAGCAAATGCTTCTGGCATTTGACTTGAATTATCTTTTAAGTGAGGATCATATTAATGATAATTCGATTCATACAGCATATTTTTCATCTGTTTATTCCATCCCCCAAATGTTAGAAAACTAACACATATCCCCAATCGTTTTTGGGAAACTAATCTTTGTGCATTGGTAGAGAAATTAATCATATACCACACATAAAAAGTTATTAGATAGTAAAAATATTTGGTTTCTGATCCTAAACCAATTGTGAGGGGAGAACTTATCATATTTTGTTGGTATGATGCATACAAGTGTTGTTGTATGCAATTTAGAAAATCTTAGACCAACACATGAGGCTTTGTTCTCATAAGCAATAGTTTAGCCATTAATAATAGGTATTCAGTGCTAAACTAGCTTGGATATAAACCAACATCATTAAGATAAACTATCTTGATTTCATAATCTGAAAATTATTCTCTTAATTGAGAAAAGGCAATTTTAAATGCCAAACTGCAGGTTGACAATGAACACGCATGTAACCATCTCATATATGCATCTATAAATGGTCCACATTGTAGGTGAATGGGCCCATATTTATGTTACACCCCGTACTTTAATATTAGGATAAGTTGTAGTAATCCATATGAGCTTGAAGGGATTAAGACCATTCATGAGATTTTAGAGGATTTGTGACTATGTTATAATAAGATCCCGAAAGTTTAACAACTTTTCAAAAATAAGTAAAGAAAAATAACATTTGGCTAGTATTATCCTTGTGAACGTTTAAAACATAACTAGCAAGTTTATTTGTTAGAAATGAAAACTTTCTTAGTTACACGTTTACTGAAAGTTAAATTGTCCTTCATCACCCTATATTTCTGGAAAATTCATACACATATCTTCTCAGGCATGATATTTGTAGTTACATTTTAAGAGTTCTAATGTTGGAGTTGGACATAATTTAAGCATCATATTAGTGTACTCCTATCCATATCCCATATAAAAAGAAATCTACGAGACGACGAGCCTGACTCTTCAATATGCACCCATATATGTATTGATTTTATATGGTACCACATGATTGCAATAGTACAATATATAAAGTGTATTAAAAATAAGTAGAATTTTAAGTAATTTGAGACAATTCTTAATTATGCGGGCAATTGGTTAATTACCGGGTAATAGGACACTACCTAATTACTTAATAAGTGGATAAAGATTAACATTTGCCACCCCACCCCCACGTGGTAGTAAGACACTATTAATACATATGACTAAGTAGTCATATGAGCTGAGCTGGTTATCTAACATGTAGGCATTCCTCCTAATTCGAAGTTGGTTTCATTTATACAAAGTTGGTGTCATTTGGACAGAGAATAGAAAAGAGACCAAATACCTTTCCTATTAACGTGTAAGACATTCCTCCTAATTCAAAGTCGGTCTCATTTATTCAAAGGATGACCAATCTTTCTCAAAGGAGATAGTATGATCTATCGTCTGTTGGTACAATAAGCTTTATTCTTAGATGTTCTTTAGTCCTTGTACAAGATCTCCTAGAAATAGATTTTTGAATTGAAAATAATTAAGATTTCACCATATCCTATCTTATATATGTGCTGATTATAGTATTTGTATGACATTGGTGATGAGCACCTGTTATGAAAATCATCATAATAGTTCACTGATGTATTTATAAAAGGTCTTTTACAACTCGTGTGTTGAAGGGATTGTCAAGAGAATCGGCTCAAGTATGTTAAGGCTAAGATTTTCCTTCATTTTGCATGATCTTGTAATTACAAGAGTTTGATAACGAGGCATAAATAAAAAAATCCATATCCCATAAATTTACGTATATTTTTCTAGTTTTGTAAGTTACAATATTCTCGTTATCGGGACTTCATATTCATTTGAGTATTTCCTTTTTCAAGTCAAGAGAGCGTAGAGTCTATATATACAGTATTTTCATTACCATCGAGCTATAATCGATGGGCATGCCAATATTGGGAAACCTCTGATCAGATGGTAAGTTATATACCGAACCTACTATGGCCAAGCGCCTATGAGCGAGCCCAATTGGTCGAGATATAGAGCCTAGTATGGCTGAGCGCCTATTGTATTGGTAAAAAATAAACTTCACACGTGTAATAATTTTGATGACAAGGCAATCTACATGGGTCAATGGAAATATGAAAATTGGTCAGAAGTTTAGAAAAATATACGGGGCAAAGAGGAACGGAATAGCGTGCACACGAGACAATTAGATGTGAGAGTTCCAGTCTAATTGAGAAGTTGAAGAGACACGGTCAGAATGAACCAAGGTAAAATAAAGGGCAGATTCAAAGGTCTTCAATAGCTAAATGTTACAGATCTTCATGCAACATTTACGATTACCAATTGTAACGTTACGTTAATGATATTATTAGTCATTAATTCTCAATCATTAAGACGGGTCGACGTTATATTAAGAAATTCCTTATAAAAGGGAGTAAAACCTCACTTGTATATACACGTTCGAACCACTACTGAAATATACTTACTTTTATGCTATCTTATTGCTTTCTTATTTACAAGTCTAAATCCTATTATTAGCTAATCTCTTTGGTTATCAGAAGCCCAAGTACTTCTTAAAATAGCTTTGACTAAGAATCCAATTCTTTGGTTAAACAAATTGGTTCCATTACCGGGAATCTGATAATCTTTATTTTTTTGCGATTAACCTTATCGAATCATGTCAAATACCAACGACAACAACCAACAAACAACTGGAACCCCAGTTCCATCGCCTCAGGGATCCCCACGAGGTTCAAGGGACAACTCCCCAGAAAGATCTACAACTCACAACAATGATCAAATTGGAAACGAGCAAACAGGAGAACAAGACCCTGTGAAGCAATTGGTTGGTGAATATGTGAGTGAAGCTCTTCAAGCTTTCATGAGGGGGCTACCAACTGTGTCGCCCACGCCTCCTCCAAACAACACCGCGATTGTAGAAAATCCATAATCTGGACTAGCAAATTCAGGAAGTATAGGCACTCTAAATGAATCACTTAGAGGAAGACCAGGTATGTCTAATAATTCAGATTTACAATCTTTAATACTAACCTTACAGAAACAGGTGAAGGAACAAAACAATCGCATCGAGCAAATTCCTGGAGTACCACCTGTCATCAAGGGTATTGATATTGATAAATACTCTCAACAACCCTGGAAGCCAAGTGCAGCACCTTTACCGATTCCCAAGAAATTCAAAATTCTAGACGTACCAAAGTACAATGGGACAACTGATCCATGTCACGACCCGAAATCCCACCTTCCGGCCCTGATGGCGCCTAACGTTGCACCCTCTAGGAAAGCCAACGTGTTAACTGAATTGATTTATTAACAAGTGAAAATAAAAAACACTGACTAGATAACAGAGATAAAGTGCGGAAGCATTAATATAAGTCTAAATGACAATAGCTAATAACAGAGAAATCCTTTTAAGTACAAACCCAGAAGTGGAGTCACAACCTCACGAACCACTCTAAGATTTGATTAAAAATAACAGTTTGAAAATAAAGTGATGTATCTGTCTGGAAACACATAATGACAGAATGAAAGATAGACAGGGACGCCGAGATCCACGAACGCCAAGCGGAACTACCTCGGTGTCATCTGGAATGGACTGAAGGACACTCCCACTAGCGATGTCCACTGGGTCTGACTGCGTAATATGCACAACATAAAGAAGTGCAGGTGTGGCATCAGTACAACCGACCTCATGTACTGAGTAAGTGCCGAGCCTAACCTCGGCGAAGTAGTGACCAGGCTAGGACACGACAATAAATTGTACCTGTGGAGTTCAATAGTATAGCAGAAAATAAACAAGAATACAGTTACGGGGAAGAACATGTTGGGGATAAGAGGGGCAACAATTTCTAAAATAGTAGAATCAAGTACTAACGGAAATGTAGAAGTGAAACAAGAAATATCATCCCGAACAAGTATAATAGACAGGGGAAAAGACGGCATGACCCCTCGTGTATAACCTCAAAATCACACGGCACGGAATGTCCCCTCGCGCATAAAAAATAATGACTCGCCACGAAATTTCCCCTCGTGCATCAATAATAATCAATCGGCACGGAATGTCCCCTCGCGCATAAATAATAATCAATCGGCACGCAATGTCCTCTTACGCATAAATAATAATCAATCGGCACGGAATGTCCCCTCGCGCATAAATAATAATCAATCGGCACGCAATGTCCTCTTACGCATAAATAATAATCAATCGGCACGGTATGTTCCCTCGTGCATAAATATAATCAATCAGAACGGTTGTTCCCTCGTGCATAAATATAATCAATCGGCACGGAATGTTCCCTCGTGCATAAATAATTATCATCGGCACGAATTGTTCCTTCGTGCATAAATAATAATCATCGGCACGGAATGTTTCCTTCGTGCATAAATAATAATCATCGGCGCGGAATGTTTCCTTCATGCATAAATAATAATCATCAGCACATAATGTTCCTTCGTGCATGGATGAGTGTAAAAGCAACAATTGATGTGAAAGTTTAACAATACGACATTTCAAATGTACAGAAATAATCAACAAAATTCTACTGTCCCGGCAAGGGACTCAGCTATAACCAATCTCACTCAGAGGTATAATGTCAACAGTAAAATCCTCGACCGAACACATAATCAATAATTCTCTACGTCATGAAGTAACCTCAAGGTACCACTTCCAAGATACCCAATAATTCACAACACGAAGAATATCAAAGAACATTAAATAACTCATCGAAATCCAACTCACGGGCATGCTTGACCACAACATATAGGTACCCGTCACCTCACCTATACGTTCGACATGAATTACACATAGCAAATAAGACTCTATACCGACTCCCTCAAGCTAAGGTTAGGCCAAACACTTACCTCGGCTCCAAGAATGCAAGTCAAGCCTCAATCACGGCCTTTACTCTTGAATCCTACTCCGAAACGATAATATCTAGACATAATTGACTTAATAACACCAATAATCATTCAATAACTCAATCCCAAAGCCTAATTATACATTTCCCATAATTCTCCCAAAAATACCAAAATTTGACCCCGGGCCCACTTGGTCCAAACTCGAGGTTCGGACCAAAAACCGATGACCCATTCCCCCATGCACCCGAATATACAATTTGTTTTGAAATCCGACCCCAAAATGAGGTTGAATTCCCAAAAGCCCTAACTCTACCCAAAACCCCCAATTTCTACCCTGGATTTCATGTTTTTAGGCCTAGAATCTAATGATTGATGAAGAAAATGGAAGAAATTAGAGCTAAGATTACTTACCTAAGTGGTTATGGAGAAAGATCAGCTTGGAAATCGGCTATGGGGTTTGGAGAAGAAGAAGATGGTGAAAAATATGAAAAATCCCGTAATGGGATTCTATTTTGGACACTTTAAATAACTGGGCAGATTTACTCTACGCGATCGCGATAGAAGGGTTGCGATCGTGGAGAGTACTGGATTTCAGACTTACGCGATCGCGAATTAAGGAGTGCGATCGCAGAGAACCCGGAGGTGGACTTACACGATCGCGGACATAGGGGTGCGTTCGCGTAGAGCTAAACCCTAAGGCTCCGCGTTCACACCCAGCTCTTTGTGATTGCGCAAAGAAAATTGACCCCCTTCCCAAATTGAACATTGCGATCACGTGCAATACACCACGATCGCAGAGAAGGAAAAAGCTGGACACCAGATACAACCTAAAACACCAGAAATTTCTTAAGTTTAGCACCCCGACACCTACCCGAAACTCACCCGAGCCCTTGGGGCTCAAAACCAAATATACACAAGACTTCAAAATCATTCTACGAGCTTATTCAAGTAATATAACCATCAAAATAACATCAAGAATAATGAATTAGACTCCAAAATCTATAGAATTTTCTCAAATTTCATAAACTTCTAAATTCTCCGATTTTGATCCGAAACACGTCAAACCAAGTCCGCTTCTTACCAAATCTTACAGATAACTCACATAATACATATTGAACCTGTTACGGGCTCCGGAACCATAATACGGGCTCGGTAACACAGATTTCACATCAAAGTTCATTTTCAAAAGTCTTTCTTATTTTCAGAAAATAATTTTCTTTAAAAATTCATTTCTCGGACTTGGGACCTCGGAATTCGATTCCGAGCATACACCTAGGTCCCATATTTTCCTACTGACCCTCCGGGACCTTCAAATCACGAGTCCGAGTCCGTTTACCAAAATTTTTGACCAAAGTCAACTTTATTCCATTAATTATCATCAATTCAACTGTTTAACACATTTCCACATAAAAGCTTCCCGGCTACGCGCCCGGGCTATGCACGTACATCAAGGTGAGATTAACGGAGGCTTTCGGGGCCTTGGAACACAGTTTTACTAAATTTACACAGGATGACCTTTTGGGTCATCACAATCCACGTGATCATGTTACTGCTTTCACCAAAGGAGTAAAAGGCAACGACCTGACTAAGCAAGAAATTGAATCTGTGTTGGTCAAAAAGTTTGGAGGGACACTCATCAAAGGAACATTAACATGGTATTCTCTGTTGCCCGAAAATTCTGTTGATTCCTTTGCTGAGCTTGCAGATTTGTTTATAAAAGCACATTCCGGTGCACAAAAAGTGGAAAAGAGAACGTAAGACATATTCAAAATAAAACAGGGTGATATAGAGTTGCTTCGTGAATTCGTAGACACATTTCAACGTGAAAGGATGCTTCTATCAAGAGTACCTAACAATTGGGCAGCTATGGCCTTTGCAAGTAATTTGAACGATAAAAGCTCTGAAGCCACGAGGAGACTCAAATAGAGCTTGAGAGAGTTCCCAGCTACGACATGGAATGATGTTTATAACAGGTACAACACCAAATTACGAATTGAGTAAGATACTATTGCCCAATCAAAAGCAGAAGACAAGATGAGTTCTAGACGCTCCGAATCAGAAAAGAGAACTGGTAAAAACAGGTACGATCCATACATGGGACCTTCGGGACGAGAGGCTCATTCCAAATTTGAAAATTTTTGAATAAAGATTCAAGCTCATCATCATCAAGATCTAGAAAGGATCGAGATGAGCGAAATAGAGGTAATACAAGAATTGGAGATTAATATTTCAATGTTAGTACTTCCGAATTAATTACAGTATTAAGAAATATGGGTAAAGTTTTATGGCCCAAAGAAATGAGAGCAAATACAAACAGAAGGAACCCAGGCTTCTAGTATGAATTTCACAATGATCATGGGCACAAAACATCAGACTGCAGGTTATTGCAAGGTGAGGTAGAACACTTATTAAAACAAGGTTATCTAACAGAACTGTTTAGTGAAAAAGGTAACAGGCATATATGAAGAATAGGAAGGAGCCCCCAAAACCACCATCTCCAAAGAGAACTGTAAATGTGATAAATGAAGGAGAGGAGGTTATACTTCAACAAGAAGGATGACCAAGTTCACAGTGACCCATGAGAAACGGACTCATGAGACTTTGGAGGCTGACAGCATCTCATTTGACGACCCAGATTCTGATGGATTACTACTTCCACATAACGACAGACTGGTAATATCTCTACTTATACATGACATTAACGTAAAAAGAGTATTGATTGATCCAGGTAGCTCGGTCAATATCATTTTGCTGAGGGTTGTGGAAGAGATGTTAATGGGGGACCGTGTAATTCCAAAAGCACGTTCCTTATCCGGATTCGACAACTCTACTGTCATAACAAAATGAGAAATTGAGCTTAATAACTATGCTGAAGGCGTCGCCAAGGAAACGAAATTTCAAGTTATAGATACAGATATGGCTTATAATGTAATCATGGGGAGACCATTGATCCATGACATTGATGCAGTACCATCCACCCTGCATCAGGTAACCAAATTCCCTTCCAGATGGGGAATCCAGCAAATTCATCAGACTTCAAGAAACATCAACTCAGTGATGCATTCCAATAAAAAAGAAATAGCGGAGGAATCAAAAGACGAGGGAGAAACTCGAACAAACACGAAAGAAAATGATAAATACACGGTGAATCAAATCACCACGGATGTCACATCAAGACATATAGACATGGATTCTAGACTTGATGTTTTTCAAGAACCAGAAGAGAATGAAAATATCAAGACAACGACTGAGGAGCTCGAAGTTGTTCCATTGTTCGAGCTTAAGCCTGAGCAAAAAATCCACATAGGAGCAAGGCTAATCCCGACCATAAGAGGTAAGTTAATTGAATATTTAAAAGTTAACGCAAATTGTTTTGCTTGGTCCCATTCAGATATTACAGGTATACGCTCAGAAGTGATGACTCATAAACTAAATGAAGACCCATCCTTCGTACCTGTCAAGCAAAATAAAAGAAAGCACGGATCATTCAAGAATCAAGTGATCGATTAAGAGGGGTACTTATTATTAAAAAGTCATGCCTTTTGTCTTGAAAAATGCTAGAGCCACATATCAAAGGCTAGTGACCAAGATGTTCCAGGAACATCTAGGGAAAACAATGGAGGTGTACATTGATGACATGTTGGTAAAGTCAACGAAGGCAGAAGATCATTTCCAAATTCTTTCAATCAATTTCGAGATCCTTTGCAGGTATAACATGAAGTTAAATCCAGAAAAATGCACCTTTGGCGTCGAATCAGGTAAATTTTTGGGTTTTCTCGTACCAAATAGAGGCATTGAAGTAAATCCTGCTCAAATTAAAGCTATTGAACAAATACCCGATGTACTAACGAGCAAAAAATAAGTTCAAAGATTAACAGGTAGCATTGCAGCTTTAGGAAGATTCATCTCCAGATATTCAGAGAAGAGTTTTAAATTCTTTTCAGTACTAAAGAAGCAGAATCAGTTCGAATGGACTGAAGAATGTCAACAAGCTCTTAAAAACTTGAAGTCTTATCTATCGAATCCCCCACTACTGTCTAAACCAAAGGAAGGGGAAAGGTTATACATTTATCTTGTTGTGGCAGAAATAGTCGTAAGTGAAGTCCTGGTAAAGGAGGACAAAGGTAAGCAATCTCCTATCTACTATGTAAGTAAGTCCTTACTAGATACTGAATCTAGATATCCTCATCTAGAAAAATTAGCCTTGGCTCTAATCATCGCAGTTAGAAAGTTAAGACCGTACTTTCAGTGTCACCCAATTACTGTTGTAACTTCATATCCTTTGAGAAATATTTGACATAAGCAAGAACTGTCAGCTAGACTGGCTAAATGGGCAATAGAACTAAGCGAATATGGCATAGTCTATCAACCTAGGACTGCAATAAAGTCTCAGGTTTTAGCCGATTTTGTTGCAGATTTTAACACTAGCTTAATTCCTGAAGTAGAAAAAGAGTTACAAAGCTTTACCGGAGCTAATCCGGGAATATGGACTCTATTCACTGACAGCTCTTCTAATATCAAAGGAGTCGGGTTGGGAATTGTTTTAATACCACCTTCGGGTAAAAAGATAAGGCAAGCTATTAAATTTTATCCCATTACTAACAATGAAGTGGAGTACGAAGCTGTCATTGCAAGACTCGAATTAGCACGAGAACTCTCAATTGAGCAGATCATGATCAAAAGTGACTCTCAACTAGTGGTGAACCAGATGCAGGGGACTTATACAACTAGAAAGACTCGAATGCAACAGTATCTGGAAAAGGCATGAGTCCTGATGAAGCAATTCCAGTCATGGAAGATTATGCTAGTACCTAGAGAGGAAAACGCAGAAGCGAATGCGTTAGCTATCTTGTAGCAGTTATCGGTGTAACGAATAAAGATAATGCTATTGTGATACACTTATTTCATTCAGCAATTGACCAGGACAAGAATGAGGTAACATTTAATAATCTAACCTGGCACTGGAGAAACGAAATTGTAATATTTTTTGCAGAATGGTACCGTGCCTAAAGATAAGAAAGAATCTCAAGCACTTCGCCGAAAAGCTACACGGTACTGCCTAGTTTGCGACACTCTTATCGCAAAATGTTTGGAGGTCCCCTAGCAAGATGACTTGGACCAAACCAAACTGAGTCGTGATGAAAGAAGTACACGAAGGACATTGTGGGAACCATGCAGGTGCAAGATCCTTAGTCAAAACTCTAATCAAAGTAGGGTACTATTGGCATAAGATGGAAGAAGATGCTGAAAATTTCGTAGCTAAATGCGATAAATGTCAGCGATATGCTAAAAATATGCATCGGCCCGCAGAATTACTACACCTGGTTGTATCACCTTGGCCATTTATGAAATGGGGAATGAATATAGTAGGACCTCTACCCCCAGCTAGAGGAAAGGTACGATTTTTACTTGTATTAACAAATTATTTCCCAAAATGGGTGGAGGCAGATGCCTCTAAATAGGTGCAAGAAAAAGAAGTGAAAAGTTTCATATGGCAAAACATCATATGCCGTTTTGGTGTACCAAAGGAAATTGTATGTGACAATGGCTCACAATTCATAGGCTCTCAAATCACAGAATTCTTCCAAAGCTGGCAAATCAAACAATCACTTTTTCACCATATCATCCCGTGGCTAACGGGCAAGCTGAGCCAACAAATAAAATCATTGTTAACAATCTGAAGAAACGATTGGAAAAAGCTAAGGGAAATTGGCCTGAAGAAATACCGGTAGTATTATGGGCTTATAGAACTACTGCAAAGACAGCCACTGGAGAAACCCCATTCTCACTTGTTTACGGCTCAGAAGCTCTAATACCAGTGGAAATTGGTGAACCGTGCATGAGATTCACAACAGCAACAGAAGAAACAAACAATGAAGAGTTGAGAACAAATCTGTATTTACTCGAGCAACGGAGAGGCTTATTTAATACGCATGGCTACGGGTGGGCATAAAATCTGAAAAACCGAATTCCGAACTGAACCGAACCGAACCGAACCGAATTAATTTGGTATTTCGGTTTCGGTTTTTTTGGCATTTCGATTTATTGCGGTACATAAATTTTGGTATTTCGGTTCGGTATACGGTATTGGATTTTTGATACCGAAAAACCGAAATATTTTTTTTTTTTGGATGACCGAGAAATCTGTCTGGGGCCGATCCTTTGGACCAACCGCAGCCTTCCAAATTTGATGGATAATGGGCCCGCCCCTCTACCCTTCTCCACTTAAATACCATGCTTTGCTTTGCATGGTGTGGGGGCTTGAATCTTTGACCTAAGACACAAATCCACCACCATTTGCCATTTGAGCTAGGCCCTGGGGGCAAATACTGAAATAGTTTAGTCCAAGCCCAAATTTATTTTTATTTTTTAGCCCAATAACTTTAAGCCCACACCTCAAAAGTCCAAAACCCCTAATTCCCTAATTTCTTATCCTTAGGCTTTAGCAAGGTTCCACCAAGCAGATTAAGAACTTCTAGAAATTTTGGAGCATAGATAAAAAATGTATACTGTATAGGCAGTCAACTATCTTTGGCATTGAGCTTGAATGGACTGTTCAACTATCCTTATTTTTGCTTTAGGACAAAGTATGGCTTTATAGTAGAGGCATAAAAGTAATTGTTGCTTTTTACGTGTAAGTTGTAATACTTAGGTGCAACTTTTTCTCTTATATTAGCCAATGGTATTATAAGATGCTTCCTTGCATTGCCTCCGTGTTTAGTCAAATGCTAGTAAATAATACTAGTTGTATTGGTTTCAAAAGTTGAAACATATCTTTTCAACCCTAAGAGCTACATATTTGAATAGGCACAAGCCTTATAACATAGATTTGGTTTAAACCGAAACCGTACCGAACCAAAATAAAAAATACCGAACCGTACCGAAATATTTTGGTATGGTATTTGATATACACGATTGATAAACTGAATACCGAAATACCGAACCGAAATTCTTAAATACCGAATCGAAGTACCGAATGCCCACCCCTAAGTATGGAAACTCAAAAGAAAATCATAGAGCGATATTACAATAGAAAAGCTCACCTCAGATACTTCAAAATTGGGGACTTTGTCCTTAAGAAAGTTTTTCAATCAACGAAGGAGGCTGGAGCAGGAAAATTAAATCCAAATTGGGAAGGACCCTACAAAGTGCGTTGTATTGCTGGAAAAGGAGCTTATGAGCTGGAAACCATAGATGGCAGAATTTTACCAACAAGTTGGAACGATGTTCACTTGAAGAAATATTACTTCTAAGGAGAAGGAATACCCATGGTCAGGTATCATTACGTTCAATTTTATTTAGTACAGTTAAAATTATACTAACCACTTTAGATGATAGGCAAAAAGCTAACCCATAACCAGATGATGATATTATACCTGAATAGACACGAGGAAAAAACTAAATTCCCGGTCTAGGGTTACAACTTTCTGATGGACGTTTCAAAGGGTTAAGCAGTCATCATCTAAACTATATACCTTCGAGTCCCGTAAGTTTTTCCTTTTCAGGAAAAGGACCACAAGAAAGGAACAATCAAGTGCTCGAGATTTCATTCTTCAAAGCTCAAACACTTGGGGGACTATACAGTATGGCAAGAGGCAAAGAAGACTATCAAAAGAGTCAAAGTTCAAGCCTGAAGATCCATTTTTTCCGACAAATCAAAAGTTATGAGCAGAATAAAAGAGCCAAAGACAAAAACACAAAGCCTGATTCAGAATCCTACAAAGAACACACTCGTGAATATAAACGAATGTTTAGGTTAAAGGCAGAATTTAGTTACGAGAATAAATTCATAACCACGTGTTTATTCAAAAACCTGTTGTAATAGAAACAGTTACGAAAGAGTCATAGACAATTCTCAAACACATGTAAAATGTTACGGAAGTTCGAATAATATAAAGACTTTCTGCAAAACATTATTCAAAAAAAAAATACGTGAATTCCTATCTCTCTTTTGTATGTTTACACCATTATGAAGTTGAGACGTCTTCTTAATTAAGTGTCGTTCATAAAAAGGCCCTCTTTATAAATCGTGCTTATTTCAAAAAGACACAAAATACTGAAGCATTTTTTAATGCAAAATTAAATACCAAAGGGGTAAAACAAAAATCCGAACATAAATCATGAAAACACTTAAGAGTAAAACGAAAACTCGAAAAAACACAAGTCATGCTAAGAAATGTAAATATTAATATTATATAATGGTAAAAACTAAGTATTAACTTAGTTTAAACCAAAAGTGTTTATACAAAGTTGCCCCTAAGTTGTCATTGGGGACTTACTAAACCAAACTTCACCCCAAAATGGGACCGGGGGTAACCACCAATCGTTCCAAAAAAGAAAAAGAGAAGGGTTGATAAACACTTTCCCTAGGCACTGGGAGGATTATCTTCATCAGCAAGAGGAGCGGCTTGAGATGGCGAGGCTTGGACAACAGCTTCATCAGGCACGATCTCATCACCCATTGGAACTTCAACTTCAGGTGATGGAAAATTTTGAATTTGCCGAGACTTTTCAATCGTCTCCTTAGTCCTGGCAATTTCATCTTCTAAGTCAAAATTTCCTTGGTCCATTTTCGTCAATGTGTCAAGCCGGGCATTCAAATAAGCCCAACTCGCATCAACAGCTGCCTTATCCTCAAGAGCCTCATAATCTTTCTCCCATTGTTCAATATCGGCTCTCAGCTCATCTCTTTCAACCACGATAGCATCATAAGAAGCCTGCAAAGGAGCAAGAGATCTTTCCAGAAACTGAATCTTGTTTGAAGATTCACAGAGGTCCTCTTGGGCTTGGGTAAGTGATTGCACAAGTTCACCAGCATAAGCCTCCTTCTGATTCAACAAAGCCTTCAAGGTTCTTATCTCTTCAGTAACATGGGAAAGCTGCTCTGCAAAGGAAGACTCCAAGATGTTTTTATCCTTGCCTGCTTGACTTGATGAAGCCTTCTCGATGGCCAATTACGCTGCAATTACTTTGATTTACTACTCCAAGGTACACTTCTCCTCCTCTACTGCCTCCATATCAGTTTTAAGACTCTCGAATTGCTCCTTCCAGTTATCAGCCTCGGTATGATAGTCATTCGCTAATTGCTCCCTATTAATGATCCTTTTCATCAATTTTGTACCAATAAGATTGATCTGCACAAAAAGAGAAGTCAGATATTGGTACGGGACATATAAAAAAAGGGAAATGGTATAAAAGATACCTTTAAGGACGAGTGTACAATCTCGTTCATCCAAGTTAAGGAGCTATGACTTTCCAACTTATAGTTTTCAACTGGGCCTATCAGAGGCTTCAACTACACATCCACCTGGCCTTATTTCGTTAAGAGGCTACCTCTCGCAGGAACCTCTATTATAATTTGCTTCATCTCCCCACTATTGGAAGATCTTACTTCGACAATAGAAGGCATGGAAGTAGAGGCAGATGAAGGAGCCACAGATGGAATAGGCGGGGGAGTAGAAACAACAACAGGTACAGTAGACGAAAGATCCACTGGAGCAGATGGAGGAAAAATAGCAAAAGGTGCTTCCTCTGAAACTATGCCAAAGCCTCGGTGGAATAATTGTTCAATTGATTCATTGGCAGAGGAAAGGAGTTGCATCTTCAAGAGCGGAAAGCTCTGACTCAGGCACAAAAGGTGGATCAGTAACCGGAACAGATTCATCATTAGACACGACCTTTCTTCTCCGTGACCTCCGAATCAGCAAACCTTCCTCCTGGTCTTCCTCATCTTCCAAGGTCCGAGATCCACTTCACAATAATTTCTTGGGCCTTGGCCAAAGAAAGTTTCGAAGCGGATACTGCAGCAGCAGTGACCCCACGAACGGGAAACCTTGACAAATAAAAGGGGTTAGAGAAGCTTGAAAGGAGAAAGAAAGGAAATATAAAAAAACCTACTATGGGTTTTCACTTTCCAACAAAACCTCGCCAAGAGGTACTTCCAAGAACGTTCTTCCATTGGAGTAATCAACAATAATTTTTCTACCCAACCACGGAAATCAAAGACCTCCTCAACGGTTCTCATGGTTGCTGCAAGAAGAAAAAAAACAGCCACGGTACTGAAGATTTATAAAAAAAATATAAAGAAGAAAGTGAGCAAAATTGTACTCACGTGCAAAGTTCCACTTCTCAGGGAAGGGGAGATTCTCTTCACCTACCAAACCTTTAGTAGGGACAGCAACATACCATACATACCACCCTCTATCTTTATCATCATCAGGTATAACCAAAACTCTTTTACTCCTAGCCGCAAGAGTATAAACTCCTTGGTGGAACAACATAGGAGAATAGAGATGAATGAGATGATGAAAAGTAAAAGGAACTGAAGCAAAGGTGGCCAAATATCTAAGGCATGCTACTTCCCTCCAGATAAGAGGACCGATCTGTCCCAAGCACACATTAAAAAATCGACAAAACCCTATGATGACAGGGTCGACGGGAGGCTTGATCTTAAAGTAAAGGGGTAAGTATACACAAAAGAATACCCAATTCTGTAAGAGGTTACTCTCTGATTCTCATTGGGAACTAAGACTGGAAACTCATATTTCCAATAACAATCTCTACGCACGAGTGAAACTAAACCCTCGGTGATTTGAGTAGGGTAAAGATCAGCACGATCATGAGATGTCATAGAAGAAATGTGTTTTCTTATGGCCTCACTATCCTTTACAAAAGAAAACTCAGCAGGAACAATTTCATCAACTTTTGGCTCATGAAGTGGTTCGTTAGGTTCTCTACTCTTAGAAGAAGATCTAGAATCTCTAGCCCTAGAAGAATACGAAGAAACATTAGCCCTAGAAGATGGTGGGGGAGTAATGTTGCAAGGGGAAGAAGAACCCCTAGAAAGATTAGAACTCAAATTCTTAGTATACCACCCCTCCTACTCCGGATTGGAGCATAAGAAGGAGATAATTCGTCTACATTGATAACCTTCTTGGGTTCTTGATTTGAAGAAAACATATTTATGTGAAAGAGGAATTTACAAGTAATGAAGGAAAGTTAGAAGTCTTTCGTGAAAGCAAAGGCAGGAAAAAGGGGTATTTATATTCATAGGCAACCGTAAAAAAAATGGAAAAAGACACTGATGTGAAAGTCATTATTAGAACTGTCACTTCGTGACTGATGCAGCTGCAAAAAGCCCTAAAAGGCGCTGACAAATTGCAGAATCAATCTGAGAACACCACATGGCACTAGCATTAAATGGAAGTGACAAGCGACACATACATTCAGAGACGGATGCAATGGTACGAGTGAAACGGCGGCAAAAAATTCCCGCCATAAATGAGTATCCACTTACCAAATATTTAATTGATAAATAAATGGTAAGTGGGGGGACTATATGTATTGGTAAAAAATAAACTTCACACGTATAATAATTTTGATGATAAGCCAATCTACGTGGGTCAATGGAAACATGACAGCTGGTCAGAAGTTTAGAAAAATGTACGGGGAAAATAGGAACGGAATAGCATGCACACAAGACAATTAGATGCGGGAGTTCCAGTCTAATTGAGGAGTTGAAGAGACACGGTCAAAATGAACCATAATAAATGGCAGATTCAAAGGTCTTCAATCAATGAGCTAAACGTTACATAATCTTCACGCAACAGTTACGATTACCAATTGTAACGTTAAGTTAATGATATTATTAGTCATTAATGCTCAATCATTAAGAAGAGTAGACGTTATATTAAGAAATTCCTTATAAAAGGGAGTAAAACCTCACTTGTATACACACATTCGAACCACTACTGAAATATACTTACTTTATGCTATCTTATTGCTTTCTTATTTACAGGTCTAAATCCTATATTAGCTAATCTCTTTGGTTATCAGAAGCTCGAGTACTTCTTAAAATAGCTTTGACTAAGAATCCAATTCTTTGGTTAAACACCTATGAGTGAGCCTACTACGGCAGAGCAATTATATATATATACCGAGCCTTATAGGGTTGGACATCTATTTTACTTACTATATTGAGATAATTGAGTTAGTATCAGCAGATAAGTACATCTTCAGATTATCTTTGACTTCCAGTTACTTTCAGTTATTATATTATCATTTCAGTTTCAACTTTCAATATATTTCCTTACATACTCAGTACATTATTCGTACTGACATCCTTTTTGTTGGGGACGCTGCATTCATGCCTGCATGTATAGATAATCATATTGACGAGCTCTCATAGTAGACGAGGTTTGCATTCAGCGAAGGATCGATAAGACTCAACCTCATTCGGAGTGCAGCCGAGTCTTTGAGTCATTGTATCAGAGTTTTGCTATAGACGTATGGGTAAGCCTGTGCCCTGTCCTGTTTCATGTTACATAATCTAGAGGCTTTATAGACAAAGGTCCATTTGTACAGTACGTCAGAGGCATTGCTGACCCATATGTATTCATGTTTTAAGAACGATAGTTTATTGATATAGTGTTTTCCACCTACAGTTGTACATTATTAATTGTGGCCATGTGGGCCCATGATAGTTACGAAAGGAATGAGTTCAGCTAACTCGACATATGTACATTCTAGTTTTGGTCGAACGATCATTAGTTACAGAATGGTTCGCTCGGGCCAATTAGGCATCGGGTGCCAGCCACGCCTCCCAAGGTTTAGGGCGTGACAATTCACCTTTTATATATTCCAGAATTTAGGGGTCTTAGTCCCAACTTTAGCTGGTATAATCAATTTATTATGAGAAAAAGTAACACAAGAGAATTCTTGAAGAATCTTCTAGTTCTTCGGTATAAGCTTCTCTGAATTCTCAAATAGCTCATTTGAAAATGGCAAATGAAAACTTCAAGTTTATCATGGCATGTGATATCTTTTAGTAAACTTATGATTTACTATGGCATAAATTTTGGCATTAGTAAATTTCTGATTTACTATGGCTATTTTTGTATCAGCGAATTCCTGATTTACTATAGCTACTTTTGCCTCAGTAAAACTTCTGATTTATTGTGGCTTCTTTTGCATTAGTAAACTTCTGATTTACTGTGACACAAATATCATACAAATTGAATAATAAGGCAAGTATATTCTTATATACATATTATTTTACCCCCTATGATTGTGGAAACAAGAAGATTTTCAATATTCCAATCATTTGTAGTTCTAATATGATAGCCATTTGTATTAGTAAACTTCAGGTTTACTACAACATATGTTTTTACCATAATCATATAATATGAATGACATATTTGTATATAAGATCTTCGAGAGCCTTCATTTATTATCCACAATCTAATATTTATCGAACACTACTAGTGCCATGTGTCTTCTAGAAAAATAGCTAGATCTTCAAGAGTTGTTGATACATTTTGAACTATCAAATATTGCTCAGACAATTCTGGTATCATGAGAGAAAATTAGGATCAAATAAACAATATAAAACAATTGTTTAAGCACAAGAAAACACCTCTTCATAATATTTTCCTACTTAAGGAGGAAATTTCAATTGTGTTACTTCTTCAGGAGAAAATTTAAAATACGAAATATTGATTTTATTCTCTCAATCATATTAACTCTTCTGGAGGTGAATTGTAATACATTTAAGAGCACACTCATATTTACGGCTTTATTTATATTATCACATTCACTTCAGGGAAAGGGTTAATATTTATCAAAAATTCTCATCCTTCAAGAAATCGAACATAATTATCTAGACGCGCATTAGTCACATCAAATTTTAATGCTTCAACCTCTTTTAAAATATTTACTACCTCAGGAGAAAATCAAGGCGTGCATGTAATATAGAGAATATTTCTCTATCTTATCTTTAGTTGTAACCATAGAAAGACTAAATTATCACTTTTGGTGGTCACAGGCATATACCACTTCCGCTGGTTAACAAAATTTAGTTACAATGAGATATACGGAACATAACCACTTCTGGTGGTTGTATATTTCTTGCAAACTCTGCTGAAGTTTAAGTGGATCTAACAATGTTATCCACTTTGTATTCCTTTATTAAGATAATTAGGATGAAAATAAATACCAAAATAGGTATTGTATACGTAACATATAACCAAGCAAGCGATGATAGAGATATTAAAATATAAGCAAATGGATCAAATTAATTTACGCAAATGTGGCCACTCCAGATGTAAGTGATATCTACATCACTACTGCGAAAAAGAAAAACTCACCACCTCAAGGATATAATTTGCCTTATGATGGTCGGAAAGAACAAGACCTAACCACAGACATAAGAGCGTCACCCTACATCGGAGATGAATACTGAAATAGAAATGAAATTCGAAGGACAGAGTCTCGTGCTGATGACATGTTATAAAATAAAAACTATAAAGTAAATAAATCGAAGACAAGTATATAGAGAGATTGATTGTGATGACCCAAAGGGTCATCCTGTGTTTTAGGACTCTATTCTGCGCTCGTTAGCCTTAAAATATTATTTTTACCCACCTCGATTTGCTTACGTAGTCTGGGCGTAATTTCGGAAAACCTTTATGTGGAAAATTGAAGAAGCAATGATTTTTGGCCTTAAAATGATTTTTGGCCTTAAAATGATTTTAGTTGACTTCGGTCATGTTTTAATTAAACGGACCCAGACCCGGACCTGTATTTTGACGGTTCCAGTGGGTCCGTAATAAAACATGGGACCTGGGTGCATGCCTGGAATCGAAATCCGAGCTCCCTAGCTCGAGATATGAATTTTCGACTAAAATTGAATTACTGAAAATTAATGATTTTGAAGAATTTTCTTAATGTTTGATCTTGATGGTATCGGGTCCGTATTTTGGTTCCGGAGCCCGGTACAGGTCCATTATGATATATAAACCTTGTCTGTGAAATTTGGTGAGAAACAGAACTAATTTGACGTGATTCGGACCCTCGGTTGAGAAAATAGAAATTTTAAGTGTTCTTGAGAATTTCATGTGTTTTGTTATAAAATCCGTAGTTCGAGGTATTATTTTGGTGATTTTATCGCACAAGCAAGTCCGTATAATGTTTTTAGACTTGTGTGCATGTTTGGTTTAGAGCCCCGAGGGCTCAGGTGCCATTCGGGCAATGCGCGAGTTGAGTTCAAACCTCAACAAGGCTGCTGGTGCACCAGACCTGGTGTGCCCGCACCTGCGAGCCTTTGGTCGCAGGTGCGAGCGATAGCCCCACAAGTGCGCCCCAAGCCTGGACTTCATTTCTCCGCAGATGTGGACTTTCCTCCGCAGGAGCGGGACCGCAGAAGCGGAACCCTGTCCGCAGGTGAGGCCCCATTTGGCCAGTCCTTTTTCGCAGAAGCGGACGTCAGGTCCGCACGTGCAAATGTGCAGGTGCGACCAAAGCACCGCAAGTGCGAAGGTCGCTGGGCAGTGAGTTCATTTAATTCGAACTCCAGCCATTTTCTTTGCATTTTCAAAAGGATAGGAGGCCTAGGGTGATTTTTCAAAGACATTTTCTTCCCCAAATCATAGGTAAGTGTTCCTTAACTCTCTTTTTTCAATCTTTTACTTCATTTTACAAGAATTCAACTTAAAATCTAGGAGTTTCATGGTAGAAATTGGGGGGTTTGGTTAGAATTAGAGATTTTTGGGTAATTGGAAATTGGACCTCAATTTCGGGTCGCATTTCGAAACTAATTATATATTCGGGCTCGAGAATGAATGGGTAAACGAATTTTGGTCCGAACTTCGAGTTTTGATCAAGCGGGCCCAGGGTCAATTTTTTACTTTTGGGGGGGGGGGAATTTGGGAAAAGCAATATTTTGTATTGAAATTGATTTCTTTAGCGATAATTGATGTTATTAAGCTAACTATGACTAAATACGAGTGGGTTGGAGGTGGATTCTAGAGGAAAATCAGTACTTGAGCAGTGAGTGGCCTACAGATCGAGGTAAGTGTCGTGTCTAACTTTGACTTGAAGGATTAGGGATTAATTGACTACTTGTTACATGTTTGGTTATTAAGTACGATATATAGGTGAGGTGACGAGCACCTATGTGTTGATGTCGAGTCATAGCATGTGAGTGAGTTCTATTGTGGTAACTGTTGTAGTCTCTAATCAACCTGTTCACGCTTAGCTTAGCTAATTGTTATGTTGGGCATCTTTTATCCTGTTTTACTTAAATTTAGTAACTGTTGAGTATTGACTCAAGGTTGAGCTTGATATTGTGACATTAAACATTCAAGTAAGATAGATTTATGATATTTTTTTGTCTCTCTGTGTTGTTGATCTTTATTTTTGTAAGGAAGAGTGTAAAGCAAGAAGTGTGATGTCGTGCAATGTTTGTGAGTGAGTGATAATGCACGAAGGGTGATGTCGTGCCATGTTTTGTGAGTGATAATGCACGAAGGGTGATGTCGTGCCATGTTTTATGAGTGATAAAGCACGAAGGGTGATGTTGTGCCATGTTTTGCGAGTGATAATGCGCGAAGGGTGATGCCGTGTCATATTATGAGAGAGTAAAAGCACGAAAGGTGATGCCATGCCGTTCTATTATTCATATGTTGAGATTGCGAGTAAAATCACGAAGGGTGATGTCGTGCAATTTCCTTTACTATTTTTACTTTTTTATTTCGTTAAGGCATATGGATTGATTTTGTCTTGTCTCTGTTTCTTATTCCTTAAATTGTGAACCCCTCAGCATGTCCCTTTCCCATTATTGCATGTTTTATCTCTTTATTTCTATTGTTGCTACTTGTATGATTATACTGCACAGGTTATATGTTGATGTCTTGTCTCGAGGTTAGGCTCGACACTTACCAGTACATAGGGTCGGTTGTACTGATGCTACACTCTGCACTTTCTGTGCAGATCCAGGAATCGGTCTGAGCTGATTCCAAGATTTGTAGCTGACTTCTACCCAAGAGAACCAAGGTAGGTCTTCCGACATCCGTAGATTCCTGGAGTCCCCTCCTATATGCTCATTACTGTTTTTCTTTAGTTCATAAATAGTTGTACACTTCTCTTTCAGCCAAATACTTGTAGATAAATCATAGTAGTCCGTGAGTTGTGACTCCAGATCGTGGGTAGATAGATATATAAATATCATATGCACAGTGTTATTGTGAATTTTTGCTTCTTTATTTATTTTTCATGTGTTGGTTCGTAGTAATTCTCTACAAATTTTAAGATTTTTATGTTGTGAATCTCTAATGTTAATTCGCAATGTTATGTTGTGGATCCTCCAACAGCAATTCCTATGAGGGGCAGAGGTCGAGGCCGAGGCCGTGCCAGAGGCCGAGGTAGGGGAAGGGCTCAACCCAAGGCCCGAGCAGCAGCTCCAGCTGCGGAGCCTCAGGTAGAGTTTGATGAGGGGTTTATTGCCACCCCGGTTCTCCAGGATACCTTGGTCCAATTAGTGGGCCTTATGGAGAGTGTGGCCCAGACTGGCGCATTCCCCATGGCACCAGCCGTATCTCAGGGTGGAGGAAGAGCCCAGACTCCTGCTACTGACACTCCGAAGAAGATGGCTCCCAAGTTTCAGACTCCACCAGCCCATCCAGTTGTAGTAGTTCAGCCGGTTGTTGTAGCACAGCCCGTTGATGGGTCAGTTATGTCCTCTGAGGCCTTGTGGAGATTGGATAGGTTTAACAAGCTTTTCCCAGTTCATTTCAATGGTGCCACTTCAGAGGACCCCCAGGAGTACCTTAATAGTTGTCATGAGAATCTTCGGAGTATGGGTATATTGGAGACCAATAGGGTCTACTTTGCTGCTTTTAAGATAACTGGTTCCGCCAAGAAATGGTGGAGGGATTATTTGTTGACCAGACCAGCTGGGTCGCCTGCTCTTACTTGGGACTAGTTCTCACATCTCTTCTTAGAGAAGTTTCTGCCTATCACCTTGAGAAAGGAGAATCGTCGTGAGTTCGAGCATCTCCAGTAGGGCAGCATGACTGTTACTCAGTATGATACTCGTTTTGTGGATTTGGCTCGTCATGCTATTCTTTTTCTTCCCACAGAGAGAGAGCGGGTGAGGAGGTTTATTGAGGGTCTTGCTCAGCCTATTATATTGCAGATGGCTAAGGAGACAAGGAGAGAGATTTCCTTCCAGGATGGGGCCAATGTGGCCAGATGAGTCGAGATGGTTCTTGGATAGGGAGGTCAGGGGTCGGACAAGAGACATCGTCATTCCGGTGGATTCAACGGTGCCTCATCTGGAGGCGGGGGTACTTACGGTAGAGGTCGTCATCCCAAGACATTTCATTCAGCACTCCAGGCATCCCACGGTTCCCCAGGTGGTCGTGGCTCTTATATGACTTATTCTGACCAGCCAGCCTACAGTGCAGCACCAGCTCCTATAAGTGCACCTCCTCTTCAAAGTTTTCAAGGTGGTTATTCAGGTCGACAGGGTTAGTTTGCTGGCCAGGAGTCTCAGTAGTCGAGGTCTTATTATACTTGTGGTGATCCGAGGCACATTGCTAGATATTGCCCTTGTGCGTCGAATAGTTCATAACACCAGAGTTCTCGTTCCATCATTCTGGCACCAGCTGCTGCACCGCCTGCCCAGCCAGCCAGAGGCAGAGGTCAGGTAGCCAGAGGTAGGGGCCAGATTGTTAGAGGTGGAGGTCAGGCCACTAGAGGTGGAGGCCCGCCAGTCAGAGGTCGTCCCAGAGATATGGTTCAAAGTGGTGGGGCCCAACCCAGATGTTATGCCTTTCCAGCCAGACTTGAGGCTGAGTCATCTGATGATGTTATCACAGGTACTGTTTCATTTTGCAGTAGAGATGCTTCAGTTCTATTTGATCCGGGGTCTACTTACTCCTATGTGTCATGTTATTTTGCTTCATATTTGGTTGTGCCCCGTGATTCTTTGAGCGCCCCTGTATATGTGTCCACACCCGTGGGGGATGATATTATTGTAGATCGTGTATATCACTCGTGTGTGGTCACTATTGGGAGTCTTGAGACCAGTGTAGACCTTTTTCTCCTTGATATGGTTGATTTTGATGTTATATTGGACATGGATCGGTTTTCACCCTATCACACTATCTTGGACTGTCACGCCAAGACAGTGACATTAGCCTTGCCGGGGTTGCCTCGATTAGAGTGGAGAGGGACTCCTGGCCATTCTACCAGCAGGGTTATTTCTTATATGAAGGCTCGACGTATGGTCGAGAAGGGGTGTTTGGCCTATTTGGCTTATGTTCGTGATTCTAATGCTGAGGTTCCCTCTATGGATTTTGTGCCTGTTGTTCATGAGTTTTCGGAGGTATTTCCTGCAGACCTGCCGGGGATGCCACCTAACAGGGATATTTACTTTTGCATTGACTTGGCTCCGGGCACACAGCCCATTTCTATTCTACCATATCGGATGGCCCCGCCAGAGTTGAAAGAACAAAAGGAACAAATGCAGGATTTGCTTGATAAGGGCTTTATTAGACCTAGTGTCTCACCCTGCGGTGCGCCGATTTTGTTAGTGAAGAAGAATGATGGATCTATGAGGATGTGTATAGATTATCGGCAGCTGAACAAAGTCACTATCAAGAACAAGTATCCTCGTTGCTGAGGATTTATGATTTGTTTGATCATCTTTAGGGTTTCAGCGTGTTTTCAAAGATTGATTTGAGATCTGGCTACCATCAGTTGAGGATTAGGGCATCCGATGTCCCTAAGACAACTTTTCGGATGTGGTATGGGCACTATGAGTTTCTGGTGATGTCTTTTGGGTTGACCAATGCCCCCGCAGCATCTCTGGACTTGATAAACTGAGTGTCCAAGCCTTATCTAGATTCCTTTGCGATCTTTTTTATTGATGACATCCTGATATACTCCCGCAATGGGGAGGAGCATGAGCAGCACCTCAGGATAGTGCTACAGACTTTGAGGGACAGTTAGTTGTATGCTAAATTTTCAAATTGCGAGTTTTGGTTGGATTCAGACGCTTTCTTGGGTCACGTTGTATCAGCATAAGATATTTAGTTAGATCCTAAGAATATTGAGGCAGTCAAGAACTGAACTAGACCCATTTCGACCATGGAGATCAGGAGCTTCTTGGGTTTGGCGGGTTATTACCGTCGATTTGTGGAGGGGTTTTCATCTATAGCAGCCCCGATGACCAACTTGACCCAGAAGGGTGCCCCATTCAGATGGTCGAACGAGTGTGAGGCGAGCTTTCAGAAGTTGAAGATAGCTTTGACTACAGCTTCAGTGTTAGTGTTACCGTCAGGTTCAGGATCTTACACGGTGTATTGTGATGCCTCCCATGTTGGGCTCAGAGCGATATTGATGCAGGAGGGCAGGGTGATTGCATATGCATCTCTGCAGTTGAAAGTTCATGAGAAGAATTACCATGTTCATGATTTAGAGTTGGCAGCCATTGTTCACGCGCTGAAGATTTTGAGGCACTATCTTTATGGCGTGTCATGTGAGGTTTTTACAAATCATCGTAGCCTTCAGTATTTGTTCAAGCAGAAGGATTTCAATTTGAAGCAGAGGAGATGCTTGGATCTATTGAAAGACTATGATATCACCATATTGTATCATCCGTGAAAGGCCAATGTGGTGACCGACGCATTGAGTAGGAAGGTAGTAAGTATGGGTAGCCTTGCATTCATTCCAGTCAGTGAGAGGCTGCTAGCTTCAGATGTTCAGACTTTGGCCAACCAGTTCGTGAGATTGGATATTTCATAGCCCAGCCGTGTTCTAGCTTGCACAGTCGCTCGGTCTTCCTTGTTTGAGCGTACCAGAGATCGGTAGTATGATGATCCTCACTTGTTGGTCCTTAGGGACATAGTTCGGCACGATGGTGCCAAGGTTACCATTGGAGATGACGGTGTTTTGCGGATGCAGGGTCGTGTGTGTGCCTAATGTTGATGGTCTTCATGATTTGATCCTTCAGAAGACTCATAGTCTCGGTATTCTATTCACCTGGGCGCTGCCAAGATGTACCAGGACCTGCGGCAGCATTATTGGTGGAGGAGAATGAAAAATGATATAGTTGCTTATGTGTCTCAGTGTTTGAATTGTCTGCAGGTGAAGTATGAGCATCATAGACCTGGTGGTTTGCTTCAGCAGATGGAGATTCCTGAGTGGAAGTGGGAGCGTATCACTATGGACTTTGTTGTTGGGCTCCCACGGACTCAGAGGAAGTTTGACGCCGTGTGGGTTATTATGGATAGGCTGACTAAGTCAGCGCACTTCATTCCTATGGCAGTTAACTATTCCTCGGAGCGGGTGGCAGAGATTTGTATTCGGGAGATTGTTCGTCTTCACGGTGTGCCCGTGTCTATCATTTCTGATCCAGGTACGCAGTTTAACTAGAACTTTTGGAGGGAAGTACATCGCGAGTTGGGTACGCGGGTTGAGTTGAGCACAGAATTCCATCCTCAGAAGGACGGGCAGTCTGAGTGTACTATTCAGATCTTGGAGGATATGCTCCGCGCTTGTGTTATAGACTTCAGAGGATCGTGGAATCGGTTCTTTCCCCTTGCAGAGTTCGCTTACAATAACAGCTACTAGTCGAGCATTTAGATGGCTCCCTATGAGGCATTATATGGTAGACGGTGCGGTCGCCAGTTGGGTGGTTTGAGCTGAGGGAGGCTCTGTTATTGGGTACAAATTTAGTACAGGAGGCCTTGGTCAAGGTCAAGATTATACAGGATCGACTTCGTACAGCTCAGTCCAGGAAAAAGAGTTATGCCGACCGTAGAGTTCATGATTTGGTATTCATGGTCGGGAGAGAGTATTGCTTAGGGTATCGCCCATGAAGGGTGTCATGAGATTTGGAAAAAAGGTAAAGTTGATCCCTAGGTATATCGGGCCATTTGAGATCCTCGAGAGAGTGGGGAAGATGGCTTATAGACTTATGTTTCCTCCAAGGTCCATGCTCCGGAAGTATCATGGTGACCCGTCCCACGTATTAATTTCATCACTGTCCAATTGGACAAGGATTTGACTTATGAGGAGGAGCTGGTAGCCATTCTAGACCGAAAGGTTCGTCAGATGAGGTCAATGAGTTATCCTTCAATTCGAGTGCAGTGGAGTGGTCATCCTGTTGAGGCAGCTACTTGGGAGTCCGAATCGGACATGCGGAGTAGATATCCCTATTTGTTCGCCAGTTCAGGTACTTTTCTATGTTCGTTCGAGGACGAACGTTTGTTTTAGAGGTGGAGATTGTGATAACCCAAAGGGTCATCTTGTATTTTAGGACTCTATTCTGAGCTCGTGAGCCTTTAAAATCTTATTTTTACCCACCTCGATTTGCATGTGTAGATCAGACGTAATTCCGAAAATCCTCTATGTGGAAAATTAAAGAAATAATGATATTTGGCCGTAAAATGATTTTTAATTGACTTCGATCAACGTTTAGAGTAAACAGACTCAGACCCGTGTTTTGACGGTCCTGGTGGGTCCGTAGTAAAACATGGGACATGGGTGTATGCCCGGAATCGAATTCTGAGGTCCCTAGCTTGAGATATGAATTTTTACTAAAATTGAATTACTGAAAATTAATTATGAAGAATTTGCTTAATGTTTGATCTTGATGGTATTGGATCAGTATTTTGGTTCCAGATCCCGGTACAGGTCCATTATGATATTTAAACCTTGTCTGCGAAATTTGGTGAGAAACGAAACTTATTTGACGTGATTCAGACCCTCGGTTGAGAAAATAGAAATTTTAAAGTGTTCTTGAGAATTTCATGTGTTTTGGTATAGAATTCATAGCTCGAGGTGTTATTTTTGCGACTTGATCGCACGAGCAAGTTTGTATGATGTTTTTAGACTTGTGTGCATGTTTGTTTTAGAGCCTCGAGGGCTCAGGTACCATTCGGGCGATGCATGAGTTGAGTTCAAACCTCAACAAGGCTGCTGGTGCACCAGATCTGGTGTGCCCGCACCTGCGAGCCTTTGGTCACACGTGCGAGCGACAGCCCCGCAAGTGCGACCCAGGACTGGATTTCATTTCTCCATAGATGCGGACTTTCCTCCGCAGGAGCGGGACCGCAGAAGCAGAACCCTGTCCGCAGGTGCGGCCGCAGTTGGCCAGTCCTTTTCCGCAGAAGCGGATGCGCAGGTGCGACCAAAGCACCGCAGGTGCGAAGGTCGCTGGGCAATGAGTTCATTTAATTCGAACTCCATCCATTTTCTTCTAATTTTCAAAAGGATGGGAGGCTTAGGGCAATTTTTCAAGCACATTTTCTTTCCCAAATCATAAGTAAGTGTTCCTTAAGTCATTTCTTTCAATCTTTTACTTCATTTTACAAGAATTCAACTTAGAATCTAGGAATTTCATGGTAGTAATTGGGGATTTGGGTAGAATTAGGGATTTTTGGGAAATTGGACCTCAATTTGGGGTCGAATTTCGAAACTAATTATATATTCGGGCTCAGGGATGAATGGGTAAACGGACTTTGGTCCGAACTTCGAGTTTTGACCAAGCGGGCCCACGGTCGATTTTTTAATTTTTGGGGGAAAATTTGGGAAAGCTATATTTTGTATTGAAATTGATTTCTTCGGCGATAATTGATGTTATTAAGCTAATTATGACTAGGTACGAGTGGGTTGGAGGTGAATTCTAGAGGAAAATCAGTACTTGAGCAGTGAGTGGCCTACGGATCGAGGTAAGTGTCGTGTCTAACTTTGACTTGAGGGATTAGGTATTAATTGATTACTTGTTAGATGTTTGATTATTGAGTACGATATATAGGTGAGGTGACGAGCACCTATGTGTTGATGTCGAGTCATAGCATGCGAGTGAGTTCTATTGTGGTAATTGTTGTAGTCTCTATATCAACTTGTTCATGCTTAGCTTAGCTAATTGTTATATTGGGCATCTCTTATCCCGTTTTACTGAAATTTAGTAAGTGTTGAGTATTGACTCAAGGTTAAGCTTGATATTGTGACATTAAACATTGAAGTAAGATCGATTTATGATATTTTTGTCTCTCTGTGTTGTTGATCTTTATTTTGGTAAGGAAGAGTGTAAAGCACGAAGGGTGATGCCGTGCAATGTTTGTGAGTGAGTGATAATGCACAAAGGGTGATGTCGTGCCATGTTTTGTGAGTGATAATGCATGAAGGGTGATAGCGTGCATGTTTTGTGAGTGATAAAGCACGAAGGGTGATGTCGTGCCAATTTTTGTGAGTGATAATGCACGAAGGGTGATGTTGTGTCATATTATGAGATAGTAAAAGCATGAAGGGTAATGTTGTGTCGTTCTATTATTCATATGGTGAGATTGAGAGTGATGCCGTGCAATTTCCTTTACTGTTTAACTTGTCTATTTCGTTAAGGCATATGGATAGATTTTGTCTTGTCCCTGTTTCTTATTCCTTACATTGTGAACCCCTCAGCATGTCGCCTTCCCATTATTTCTTGTTTTATCTCTTTATTTCTATTGTTTCTACTTGTATGATTATACTGCACAGGTTATATGTGGGTGTCTTGTCCTATTCTCATCACTACTTCGCCGAGGTTAGGCTCGACACTTACCAGCACATGAGGTCAGTTGTACTGATGTTGCACTCTGCACTTCCTGTGCAGATCTAGGTATCGGTCCGAGCTGATTCCGAGATTTGTAGCTGACTTCAACGCAGGAGACCCAAGGTAGATCTGCCGACGTCCGCAGATTCTTGGAGTCCCCTCCTATATGCTCATTACTGTTTTTCTTTAGTTCATAAACAGTTGTACACTTCTCTTTCATCCAAATACTTGTAGATAAATCATAGTAGTCCGTGAGTTGTGACTCTAGATCGTGGGTAGATAGATATATAAATATCATATGCGCAATGTTATGTAAATTTTTGCTTCTTGAATTATTTTTCATGTGTTGGTTCGTAGTAATTCTCCGCAAATTTTAAGATTTCTATGTTGTGAATCTCTAATGTTGGCTTGCCTAGCAAGTGCAACATTAGGCTCTATCACTGTCCCGACAGTGTGAATCCGGGTCGTGACATTGATATATTATTCAACTTCAAACTCATATACATAATGAACTGAAATATCTTCTGTTTATAGAAGAAAGGAAGTTGGTACTGCAAGCTGCTGTGTAAGTTGCTACTGCAAGCTGCTGTGTAAGTTGCTATTGCAAGTTGTTGTATAAGCTGCTTGTAAGCTCTCACTGCAAGCGGTTGTGTAAGCTTCTTGTAAGCTGTTATTGTACCAATTATGGATAATCTTCTATAAGATTAATACTTATCCACAACGGAGTGCCGAAATAATAATAAGCTTCTTCAGGAGGCTTATTTCCAATAGAGAATTAAATATATAAACATATTTACGGTGGAGTCCAATATATATAAGATTCTTTAGGAAACTTATTTACAACGGAGTAATAAATGGACATCCATAATATAATATATTTATAACAAAAACATACATTTTTTCTTCTCATCTTTTAACCAGAAGAAATGAGTAGTCTCCTTTGCTCCACGATCTTATTTGACTGTCGGAACTGACTTATTTGGAAAATATTATGACAAAAACTATTCTTCTTTTGCCGAAATACCAAGAAAGGAATGTACAAACTATTGAAACAGTTATAAAATAACGACTTTATAGTAAAGAAATCGAAGACAAATATAGAGAGAGAGAGAGAGAGATTGATGTCTTATTCAATTTTCAAAATGATGTACATAATAAAATGAAATCTCCTATATTTATAGAAGAAAGGAAGTTGTTGTATAAGCTGCTACTGCAAGCTGCTGTGTAAGCTGCTATGCAAGCTGCTGTGTAAGCTGCTACTGCAAGCTGCTGTGTAAGCTGCTACGCAAGCTGCTGTGTAAGTTGCTTGTAAGCTGCTACTGCAAGCTGCTGTATACGCTGCTACTGCAAGCTGCTGTGTAAGTTGCTTGTAAGTTGCTACTGCAAGCTGATGTGAGCTGCTTGTAAGTTGCTTGTAAGCTGCTACTGCACCAGATATAGATAATCTTCTACCGGGGGTAATATTTATTCATAACGGAGTACCGAAATGATAAGCTTCTTCAGGAAGCTTATTTCCAATAGAGTACCAAATAGATAAACATATTTACGGTGGAGTCCCATATGGATAACCTTCTTCAGGAAGCTTATGAACATCCATAATATAATATATATTTATAACACTCCCCCTTGGATGTTCATTAAAAGTTATGTGCCTCATTAAAATCTTACTAGGAAAAACCCTGTGGGAAAAATCCTAGTGAAGAAAAAAGAGTACACATATTTAGTATTACGCATTTCTAGGTGCCTCATTAAAAACCTTATAAGGAAAACCCTGTGGCAAAAAACCTTAGTAAGGAAAAAAGAGTGCATTGCGTATTTCACTCCCCCTGATGAAAACCTTGTTTCAAATATTTGAGTCTCCGCATTCTAATATTGTATGCCATCTTCTCAAAAGTTGAATTTGTAGAGAATATTATCCACCACTATTTCCGATCGATATAAACTAATCTCATCAAACTAAGAAGTTGTTGCAAGTCATTTCATTGAGTTTCTTGCAACAATCCTGCATCAACTGCTTGTAGATACACTTCAATGGAGTACTAGATGGATAATCTTCTTCAGGAAGATTATCTACAATAGAGTAATAAATGGACATCCACAATAATATTTTCATAATACTCCCCCTTAGATGTTCATTATTATGTGCCTCGTTAAAACCTTACTAGGAAAAACCCCATGGGAAAAATCCTAGTCAAGGAAAAAGAGCACACTAATAATATACATTGAAAGCTGCCTCGTTAAAAACCTTACCAGGAAAAGCCCAGTGGGAAAAACCTGAGCAAGGAAAAAAGAGTACATTGCATACTTTACTCCCCCTGATAAAGACTCTGTGAAGGAGAAGAGACATATCTTGCTAGAAAATTAGCAGAAAATGCTGTGTCAGGCCTTGTAGCATTAGCAAGATACATTAGTGCACTAATTTCACTGAGATAGGGTACTTCGGGACCAAGGAGTTCCTCATCCTCTTCTGGAGGTCGGAACAAATACTTATTTACTTCAAGTGATCGAACAACCATTGGTGTTCTTAATGGGTGCGCTTTATCCATGTAAAAGTGTTTTAAGACCCTTTTTGTATAGGCAAATTTATGGATAAAGATCCCATCTGCTAAATGTTCAATTTGCAGACCAAGGCAAAGTTTTGTCTTTCCTACATCTTTCATCTAAAATTATTTCTCAAGATATTCAATTACCTTTTGGAGATCTTCTAGAGTTCCAACAAGATTTATGTCATCAACATAAACAGCAAGTATAACAAATTCTGATGACATTTTCATATAAAAAATACGTGGACAAATTACATCATTTATGTAACCTTCTTTCAGCAAATATTCACTGAGGCGATTATATCACATGCGCCCAGACTGATTTAAATCGTACAAAAACCTTTGTAATTTGATTGAATACATTTCTCGAGACTTTGAAATATATGCTTCATGAATTTTAAATCCTTCAGGGATCTTCATATAGAATTAATCAAATGAGTCATATAGGTTATGACTGACATTTAAATGGCATGACATCTTCAGGTGTCTGGACTACAGGTCTGATCCTCACAATATTTTACAATATTGTGCACTATATTATGTTAAATATATCATCGGCGATCATTTCTTATCGGTTCCTAAACGACGTAACTTGTTGAGATCTCATCACTTTCCTTATTTCAGGTACCTGAACTTCTTCTGGAGTTTCATGAAATGTTATGTCGTGGGCTCTTCTAGAGCTCATTTCCTCCTTATTATGATCATTTTGATCATTTGCTCCTATCATTTTCAAGGATTGTTACTTTTCGAACCGATTGGTATACCACGCGTCATGCGTACAGTAAAATCCATCCTTCAGGGACTTTAATTTTAATAGGAGCATTTGTAGCTGAAATATGATATTTAATTATGGATCAGCAAATGCTTCTGGCATTTAACTTGAATTATCTTCTGAGTGAGGATCATACTAACGATAATTCGATTCATAGAGCATATTTTTCAGCTGTTTATTCCATCACCCAAATGTTAGAAAAACTAACATAAATCCCCAATATTCTTTGGGAAACATATATTTGTGCATTGTGGTAGAGAAATTAATCATATACCACACATCAAAAGATAGTAGTAAAAATATTTGGTTTCTGATCCTAAACCAATTGTGAGGGGAGGACTTATCATATATTATTGGCCTGATGCATACAAGTGTTGCTATATGAAATTTAGAAAATCTTAGACCAACACATGAGGCTTTGCTCTCATAAGCGATAGTTTAGCCTTTAATAGGAGGTATTCAATGCTAAACTAGCTTGGATATAAACCAGCATCATCAAGACAAACTATCTTGATTTCATAATGTGAAATTTACGCTCTTAATTGATAAAAGCAATTTCAAATGCCAAACTGCAGGTTGACAATAACTACACATATAACCATCTCATATATGCATCTATAAGTGGTTCACATGATAGGTGAATGGGCCCATATTCACCTTTCTTATATTTCAGAATTCAGGGGTTTTAGTCCCAACTTTAACTGGTATAATCAATTTATTTTGAGAACAAGCAATACAAGAGAATTCTTGAAGAATCTTCTAGTTCTTCAGTATATGCTTATTTGAATTCACAAATAGCTCATTTTAAAAATGGAAAATGATAACTTCAAGTTTATCATGGCATGTGCTATCTCTTAGTAAACTTCTGGTTTACTATGTCATAAACTTTTGTATTAGTAAACTTCTGATTTACTGTGGCTACTTTTGTATCAGAAAATTCCTGATTTACTGTAGCTACTTTTGCCTCAGTAAAACTTCTGGTTTACTGTGACTACTTTTGCATTAGTAAACTTCTGGTTTACTGTGATACATGATGTAGTACAAATTGAAAAATAAGGCAGGTAACTTCTCACATGTATATTATTTTACCCCCTATGATTGTGGAAACATGAAGATCTTCAATCTTCCAGTCATTTGTAGTCTTAATATGATATCCATTTGTATTAGTAAACTTCAGGTTTACTACAACATATGTTTGACCATAATCATATAATATGAATGACATATTTGTATATAAGCTCTTCGAGAGCCTTCGTTTTGTATTGGTAAAAAAAGAGCTTCACACGTGTAATAAATCTTGATGGCTCAGTAGTCTACATGGAGAAATGAAGACACAACAGCTGGACGGGACTCTAAGAATAGGTACGAGTCAAAGAGGCACGGCAAATCACATCCACGGGTTAATTAGCTACGGAAGTTTCAACCTAATTGAGAAGATGAAGAGACACGGTCAAAAGTGTATTTGGACAGAATAAAGGGCAGATTCAGAGATCTTCAAATTAGAGATCCATACGTTACACAACATTCACTCAACAGTTACGGTTGATTCATTGTAACGTTACATTGAAGTCATTATTAGTCATTAATGCTCAATCACTGAAAAAGGCAGACGAAATTCTCTATATAAGGGAGTAAAATATAACCTGTAAAGGGATCATCCCGAACTACTATTGCAATATACTTACTTTCTGTGCATCTTACTGCTTTCCATTTGCAAGTTTGCCTACTATTATAATCTTATTCTTTGGTTATCAGAAACCCATGTTCTTCTTAAAATATCTTTGGGCAAAGAATCCAATTCTTTGGTTAAACAAATTAGTTCCGTTACCGGGAATCTGATAATCTTTGTTTGCTTTTCAAGTGATATTCTTTGAACTATGTCGAACTCCAACGACAAAAACCAGCAAAGGAATGGAACCCCAGTTCCATCGCCTTCAATAACAACAATGATAATAATGATCAAACAGTGGAACAAGATCAAGCAAAGCAAATGATTGCAGAGTGTGTGAGCCAAGCTTTACAAGAATTTGCGAGGGGATTACCGGCAGTGTTACCTGCACCACCGACACCACCCCCCAATAATACCATCATCATGGAAAATCCTCAATCTGGGTTGGCAAACTCAGGAAGGGGAGATACTCCTAATGAATCTCTCGAAGTGAAACTAGGTATATCTAATAACTCTAAAGTACAGACTTTATTACTAACTTTGCAGAAATAGGTGAAGGAACAAAACGATCGAATCGAACAAATTCCTGGAGTACCACCTGTTATCAAAGGCATTGACGTTGATAGATATTCTCAACAACCTTGGAAACCAAGTGCAACACCCGTACCCATTCCAAAGAAGTTTAAAATTCCTGACGTACCTAAATATGACGGGACAACCGACCCACGCGACCATGTAACTGCTTTTACCACCAGAGTGAAAGGCAACGACTTAACAAAACAAGAAATTGAGTCGGTCCTGGTTAAGAAATTTGGAGAAACACTTACCAAAGGGGCGCTAACCTAGTATTCTCTTCTCCCTGAAAACTCTATTGATTATTTTGCTGAGCTTGCAGATTCTTTCATAAAGGCACACTCCAGTGTGCAAAAAGTCGAGAAAAGGATGGAGGACATCTTTAAAATAAAACAAGGAGACACGGAACTACTTCGTGAATTTGTAGACAGGTTTCAACGAGAAGGGAATGCAACTACCAAGGGTGCCTGATAATTGGGCAGACATGGCATTTGCAAGTAATCTAAATGACAAAAGCTCAGAAGCCACGAGAAGACTCAAGGAATGCTTGAGAGAATTCCCAACTACAACGTGGAACGATGTTTATAGCATGTATAATACTAAACTTCAAATAGAAGAAGATACCATTTCTCGTCCGAAAGAGGAAGATTACACCAGATCCAGACATTCAGAATCAGACAGGAGATCAGGTAAAAATAGGTATGATCCTTACTTGGGACCATCGAGACGTTAAACTCGTCCCAGGTTTGAAAATACCAGGTCAGATTATGGACCACCAAGAAGAGATGCGGGATCGTGTTCATCAATATCCAAAAGGGATCAAGGTCAGTGACCTAGAGGTAATGCACAAATTGGGGATCATACATTTAATGTAAGTACCTCCGAATTGATTACAGTGTTAAGAAATTTGGGTGATAAGGTTCGATGGCCCAAAGATATGAGGTAAAATCCGAATAAAAGGAACCCAGATCTCTGGTGTGAATTCCATAATGATCATGGACACACAACTGCAGATTGCAGATTTTTGCAAGGTGAGGTAGAACAATTATTGAAACAGGGCTATTTGACAGAATTGTTTAGTGAAAAGGGTAAACAGGCATACATGAAGAACAGGCAGGAGCCCCCAAAACCTCCATCTCCAAAACGAATCGTCAATGTGATACACGAAGGTGAAGAAGTAAATAGAGTGGTCTGCAAAACGACCACAAAGTTCACAATTACACACAGAAAACGGGTTCTTGAAAATCTGGAAGCGGACGATATAACCTTCGATGATGTAGATATCGGCGGATTAATGCTTCCTCACAATGATGCTCTGGTAATATCTTTACTTATTCATGAAACTAACGTAAAAAGAGTGTTGATTGATCCAGGTAGTTCAGTCAATATCATTTTACTAAGAGTCGTGGAAGAAATGTTATTGGGGAATCAAGTAATCCCAAGGGCACGAGCCATATCAGGGTTTGATAACTCTACGGTTATAACAAAAGAAGAAATTGAACTTAGCACTTATGCTGAGGGAGTGATCAAAAGTACCAGGTTCCAAGTCATCGATACTGACATGGCTTATAATATAATCGTAGGAAGGCCATGGATCCACGACATAAAAGCAATACCCTCCACCTTGCATCAGGTAATTAAATTCTCTTCTGAATGGTGATTCAGCAAATTAGAGGCGATCAGCAAACCGCGAGAAATATAAATTCCGTGGTACACTACAACAAAAAAGTAGAGGTGGAAGAATCAAAAGATAAGGGAATCTCCCAAGCAGGTAACACCGCCCAAACAGGCATGGAAGAAATTACTACCCAAATAGGTACGGAAGGTATTATTGCTGAAACAGGTACGAAAGAAAATACTCACGAGAAGGTGAATCAAGTTACCACGGAAGGTGCATTGGACCACACGAATGTAGATTCCAGACCTGACGTCATTCATGAACCGGAGGAAGACGAGCACATCAAAACAAATACGGAAGAGCTTGAAGCTATTTCATTGTCTGAACAAAAGCCTTAACAGAAAGTGTATATAGGCACGAGGCTGAGCCCCGGTCGAAGAGGTAAGTTAATTGATTATTTAAAGACTAATGCAGATTGCTTTCTGTGGTCCCACTCAGATATGACAGGTATCCCACTAGAAGTGATGACTCATAAACTAAATGAAGATCCATCCTTCGTACCTGTTAAGCAGAAGAAAAGAAAGAAAGGACCATTCAAGAACCAAGTGATTGACGAAGAGGTACAGAAACTCTTGAAGATTGGTTCGATACGAGAGGTAACGTACCCTAACTGGCTAGCTAACACTGTGGTAGTACCTAAAAAGAATGGCAAATGGAGAGTATGCGTAGATTATACTGACTTAAATAAAGCATGCCCCAAAGATTCATTCCCATTACCACATATAGATCAAATGATTGATGCCACCGCAGGTCATGAATTGTTAAGCTTTCTAGACGCGTATTCTGGTTATAATCAGATTAAAATGGATCCCTCAGACGAGGAAAAAACCTCATTTATTACAAACAGGGGGACTTATTGTTATAAAGTCATGCCTTTTGGCTTGAAAAACGCTAGATCCACCTATCAAAGGCTAGTGACCAAGATGTTCCAGGAACATCTGGGAAAAATAATGGAAGTTTACATCGATGACATGCTGGATAAATCAACACGGGCGGAAGACCATTTCTGGAACCTCTCTATTACCTTTGACATCTTACGCAGGTACAATATGAAGCTGAATCCAGAAAAATGCGCTTTTGGCGTAGAATCGGGTAAATTCTTGTGTTTCCTTGTATTAAACATGGGAATAGAGGTAAATCCTGATCAAATTAAAGCTATAGAAGAAATACCTGATGTACTTATAAACAAAAAAGAAGTCCAAAGACTACGAGGAAGAATTGCAGCCTTAGGAAGATTTATTTCCAAATCTTCCGAGAAAAGTTTTAAATTCTTTGCAGTTCTCAAAAAGCAAAATCGGTTCGAATGGACTAAAGAATGCCAACATGCTCTCAAAGACCTAAAGTCTTATCTATCAAAACCTCTGTTGCTGTTAAAGCCAAAGGAGGGGGAGAGATTGTACGTTTACCTTGCCGTCTCATAAATTGTTGTAAGTGTAGTGTTGGTAAGGGAGAATAAAGGTAAATAATCTCCTATTTATTATGTAAGCAAGACATTACTAGATGCTAAAACTAGATATCCACATCTAGAAAAATTAGCCTTAGCTCTAATCATGCATCTAGAAAATTAAGGTCATACTTTCAGTGTCATCCAATCACAGTTGTGACCTCGTATCCATTAAGAAACATATTGCATAAACAAGAACTATCAGGAAGATTAGCCAAGTGGGCCATAGAATTTTGTGAGCATGAAATAATATATCAACCTAGGACTGCAATCAAGTCTCAAATCTTAGCTGATCTTGTCGCTATTTAGTAATAGCATTGTCCCTGAAGTGGAGAAAGAGTTACAACTCTTCAACGGTGTTAATCCG